>APFE031576641.1:222199-253616 GCA_000404065.3 Pinus taeda
GAACAACCCTTTCAGTACTTTGAAGCTTGCATGCCTCAATGGCAAGTTTCTCACTTCCGGCGATAGGTTTACATCAATGGCCTTTGACCGAAAGATTTTGCGTGGTGTTCAACGCCAAGTCCCATTTTCACACCACACGATTTGTACTGTAGTACCTTGAGGGTCATCATCATTATCGGTGATTCCTCTTGCGCCTATTAATAGCTTACATCATTGGCTGGTAATCAGGCGATGTCTTTCCATGTTCAACTCCACAACATTTTTCACATGGATCGACTTGTACTTCGGGTGAAGGTTGGATGAGTTTGAAGACCCCGGATCTAGTTTCATCCATCTGGGCTGCAATATATTTAGAAAAATAAAGACATCAAATGTACATCATTGTTGCACAGATGATCATCCGAATCAAAGGATGATAGCTCTATCAGAATCATCAGTCTGCCACACAAACGGTTGTTTGTCCTATGTACATGAAAATGAATTTATAAAGCTAAGCATGTGAATGCCTGCCTCAGCTAAATCATGAAAATGTTATGAAGATAATATATTGTATTGTATCTTATTAAAGGTCACCTTCCAGCTCGAAAAACCTCGGATCCTCATGATAAAGCATTTCACCCGACATCAAAAGATTTTCGACCTCATGCTTTAGGGGGCAACTGTTATAGACATATTTGGGCACTGCAACCCCAATCACATATGTCCATAAACCAAGGGCTTATAAGTCCCTAAAAGTGTTGTTTCATACCCTAAAGGAACAAGGTCAGCTAATTACATCACCTCCCAGAAGTTCTACACAGAAAATTGCTCATAACTGGTCAAAACTGGACCATACAGATTGCTCAGTACTGAGGGTGCGATGCATCTCACTTTCTCAGTGCAAAAAGTGTGATGCATACTAGAAAGCCTTTCTGTAGGGTGCGATGGGTGAGAGTAGAAAAATGGTAGAGACAATTTGCAAGGTGGATGATCATGGAATCTTCCAGAAACTTCTCCTGTGACACTTGCCTCTCTGAATTTGCCCAGGGATGAGTAAGAGATCATCAATCTCCAAGTGGAATGAAGAACTATCAGTGAGAAGACACTAATCAAAATCCCAGAAGCTGACTCACCCCCCTGCAATCATCTATATATGGATCCCTCATCCTCGAGATCCAGGGGCTGGAATCTTGTATCTTGTAAGGAAGTGTTGTTGTTTTCCTGGTGGAACATCATAGTGTTGGGTGATCTGAGCTTTTCATGAGGTGAAGAAGGACTTTCATGTTGGGAGGATGACGTTGGTTCAGATTAATGGGTTGTAATTCTCTCTTCTAATCTTTACATCAATAATGTTATTCAAGTTTTCCTCCACATTCTTGTATGTCTGATAATATATGCATTTGTGTGGTCAATATATATATGGTCCTATATTGTTTATGATTGTAGATCTTTGCTCTTTGAAGGTATTATGCTGCTTTGACTTCACAGGTACTCTTTGAAGTGGAGTGGTCAAGGAAAGAGCGGCAAACATCTGTCAGAGAGGAGAAGGAACAAGTGAGGAATCGAGCAAAAGATTGAGGTTGGTATTCTTTGCTCCTCCCCTCTCTACTTCTCATAAAGGAAAACGAAAGTAACTTTAATCTGTTTGTTTCTAAGATAGCTACCCGTCTTAGTGGGACTAGCAGCTCTGCATAGACACTAGATTTCCCGATAACAATAAGTTTTAAGATCTTGATAATTCCAAGCAAATATATCTTTATATTTCTTTAATAGATGGATAAATGCATTTCTTTCTTTAGATGAGGGACCAAGACGAAGTTAATATTTTGGGGTTTTATATCATATCCTAGGCTAAATAATTCAAATCTCAACGATTGAAATTTGAAGTTTGCAGTTGTTGACCTTTTTAAATCTTTCTTTAAGATCATAAAGATCCTCAAGCTTAACTACAGGTTTTGGCAGAGCATTTTTTTCCTTTGATTTATTCAATTTAGAATCATGTTCATCCTCATCAATTACTTGGTCAAGATAGGATTCTTCGGATGTTAAAAAGCCTTGGATATCTCTATCGTATACTCGCCAATTGGTACAGAAATTACCTGCATACGAATTCTAAAAATAGAAAATAAACAATGGCGAGATCATAAAACATAAAACAGATATACAAGAGATTTT
Source organism: Pinus taeda (assembly GCA_000404065.3). Taxonomy (NCBI): domain Eukaryota; kingdom Viridiplantae; phylum Streptophyta; class Pinopsida; order Pinales; family Pinaceae; genus Pinus; species Pinus taeda. The sequence goes on from APFE031576641.1 coordinate 224,354, forward strand.
CCCCTGGATCCCAAAACTGGAACTACCAGATTGATTCTTCATTATATTCCTTTCAATGTTATAATACATATATATACATGTTGAAGCATCCATAAACCCCAATCCATTAAACTTGGATTAGAACATAACCATAGTTCCGTTGACCAAATCTACAAAATACCATGGGCAGAAAAACATCATGCCCAAAACCATGTGCGAAAACCATGCACAAAACCATAGGTAGGTTCGGCCACCTAATATAGGGTCCAAAAAAAAATTTCCCCAGGGCACTTCCCCGGACCCCGTAGAGGGGGGATACCTCCCCATTTAGGGCTAATCATGGAAAGAATATAACACACACCCAACATTTTCCCACTTGTTTTTTTCTTTCCACTGGGGGCCATAGGAGAGCTTACTCATTGGTCCAGCTCTACAATGCCCATTGTTTCTCTACACCAAGAGAACTTCTCAGTGCTCACGGACTTTGTCAATGCATCTGCAATATTATTTAAAGTGTCCACCTTTAACAACAACACATTTTTTTCCTTAACCATATCCCTTACAAAGTGATACTGAACATCAATCTACTTTGTCTTTGAATGATAAGAAGGGTTATTTGCCAAGAATATCGCTCGTTGTACTAACCCCATACTTAAACATAATCTCTGCAACCAAATTTCTTCCTTGCTTGCATGAGTGGTTGCCATGTATTATGCCTCTGTAGTTGAAAGTGCCACTACAGACTGTCTCTTACTCATCCAACTAACGCACCTCCAAATAAGTTAAACACATACCCACTTGTAGATATTTTATGATCCAGATCTCCAGCCCAATTTGCATCAACAAAGACACGGATGTCAAAAACTCTGTCCAATCCTGATCTTCCTTGGTAGCACAGACCATAATCACTAGTGCCACGCAAATACCTGAAAACCTGTTTCACTATTGTCTAATGCTCCTTCCCTGGTTTTGACATAAACCTGCTCAATACTCCCACTGCATGTGCAATGTCTGATCTAGTACGTACCATTGCATACATCAGACTACCAAATGCACTTGCATATAGAGCATGGGATATGTCCTCTTCCTCTACTTGTGTCTTGGGACATTGTTCCGCAGATAAATTTACACCTAGAGGAATAGGAACCTTCACTAGTTTACTATCCTTCATATTAAACCTCTGCAGTATTGTCTCGACATACTTCCTCTGGTTTAATTAGAGCTTCCTCTTTGCCTGATTTCGTTTAATTTCCATTCCAAAAATATACTTTGCAACACCCAGATATTTCATGTCGAATTTGGAGGACAATTGGGTATTTAATTCCTAGATAATTTCTTTATTATCTCCAATCAACAACATATCATCCACATACAAGACCAAATAAATAACACGGTCACCAATTAATTTAAAATACATACAATGATATCCTTTTCTTCTAGTGAAGCCAAGTCCCCATATATATGTATCAAATTTCTGATACCACATCCTTGGTGACTGTTTTAACCCATATAGAGACTTTTTTTAACCTGCATACTAGTTCTTTCTTACCCTTCACCGCAAAGTCTTCAAGTTGTTTCAAGTAGATCTCTTCTTCCAAATCACCGTGAAAAAATGTTTTCTTCACATCCATCTATTCTACCTCAAAATCAAAAGCAACAGAAACAAATAAAGTAATCTAATAAAACCTACCTTGGCAACAAGAGAAAAAATATCACCAAAATCAATTCACGACACCTAGGAATAACCTTTTGCTACCAACCAAGATTTGTATTTCTCCACCTTGCCTTCTGCATTCATATTCTTCTTAAACACCCATTTGCTTCCAATGGGTTTCCTTCTAGCTGACAACTCAACTAGATCCCAAGCCTCATTTTTGTCCAAAGATGCCATTTCATAAACCATGGCCTTTTTCCAAAGTTTGCCATCCTCTGAATCTACTGCCTCCCTGACAGTTCTGGGATCATCATCAGTAATAGATAAAGAAAAATTTGAACAGAAATCAAATGGACTATACCTTTCTCGCTACCTTCTTTCTCAAATTTATCTTCTCACAGCTGGAGTTTTTGGGTCTTCATCTTCTGATTTCTCTTCTGTTGTAGAGTTTGATTCTTCCTCCTTTAGCTCAAACTCTATCTTCTTGGGTTCCTTTGGTAGGACTTCATGTTCAATAACATATTTCACCTCTCTAAACACCACATCGTGACTATACACAACCTTACTTGTTTCTAGGTTCCAAAGCTTATAACCTTTAAAACCATCCTTATACCCAATAAAGATGCACCTTTGAGATTTACTATCCAACTTGGTTCTTTCTCCTTTGGAACATGTACATATGCATCACATCCAAATACCCTCAGATGTGAAAGAGAGGGTTTATAACCAATCCATATCTCTTGTGGATTCTTATCCTCCAACATTGATGAAGGTGATCTATTGACCAGGTAACATGCAGTCTCCACCACCTCTGCCCGGAATTCTTGTCTTAACTCGACACCATTGAGCATGATTCTTTGTTTTTCCATCAACGTCATGTTCATTCTTTTTGCAACTCAATTTTTTTAAGGTGTGTATGGAGTATTCTTCTACTGTTCTATACCACACTTCTTACATAATTCTTCAAATTTCTTCTTGCAAAACTCTCCACCGTTCTCTATCATCAACACCTTTATATTCTTCTTTGTCTGGTTTTCCACTAGAGCCTTAAATTCTTTAAACTTGTCAAATACTTCATATTTCTTCCTGAGGAAGTATATCCATGTATTTCTTGAGAAGTAATATATAAATGATACATGGTACACATACTTACCCAATGATGGAACCGGCACAGATCCAATCACATCACTGTGCACAAGTTCTAATATTTGTTTCGCCCTCTTAGCACCAGAGGGGAAACTCACCCGATTTTTCTTCCCATATACACAATTTTCAGAGAAATAAAAATTCAGAGAGAAATTAGACATACCTTCTACTATACCATTACCATGAAGTATTTGAAGGCCCTTCTCTCCAATATGTCGAAGCCTTTAATGCCATAGCATGGTATTTTATCTAGAGACCAATAGATTTTCTGCTCCATTTTCAGGAACCACTGAACTGTTGCACCCATCAATAACAGTGCTACCCTGAAGCTTGTACAAAATTCCAATCTAAACTCACTGCATCAATACCACTACTCCTCGAACCATCTTGTAGGTATCTTTCTTAAACATTGTTTTTACACCTACATCATCTAGCTTGCTTACAGAAACCAGCTTTCTAGCCAATGCAGGAATATGCAAAACACCCGGAAGTGTTCTAATCCTTTCACCTTGCAACTTCAACTTGACTTTTCCGTGAACGAAGATTCTAGCCTTCCTATCATCCCCTAACAATACATCACCACAATCATATTTATCATACTCGTAGAACCACTCCCTGTGCGGAGTGAAGTGAAAGGATCCACCCGAGTCAATCAACCATATCTCATGATCCACATGTGTACATGAAGAAGAAGCCAAGTACACATCCCCACCTTCATCTGAGGTGTTTTTTGCCTCTGCAAAAGGAGCATCATAAGATCCCTTTCCTTTCTCATGAGCTTTAGATCTACATTCCTTTTTGAAGTTCCCTTCCTTTCCGCATTTCCAACACACCTTTACAAGCTTTCCTGGAGATTTAGATCTCCCTCTAGATTTAGATCTCCCACTCGAGAATTTATTTTTCTTTATGTTCTGAGACTGTCCTCGTACAAACAAGGCATTACCATTCTATCCCTACATATTTTTCCGTCTCATCTCCAACTTCAAGGATGAGACTATTTCATCAAACTGTAAGGCAGTCACATTGCTACCTATTGCAACAACCAGACAATCCCACGAATTTGGTAGAGAACAAAAAAAACTGATGCACTTATCTTCATCTTAAATTTTTATATTAGCATATAACAACTGGCTTACCACATTATTAAAGGCGTTAAGATTCTCTGTCACCGAGTCTCCATCCTTCATCCTCAAGTTATACAACTTTTTCTGTAGGAACATTTTATTAACCAGAGACTTAGATTGGCACAAAGTCCCTAACTTGTCCCACAAAGCCTTCACCAAAGCTTCCCCTAATACATTCAACAATATTGAATCCGAGATACACAACTGTATTATGCTCTTTGCCTTCCGATCCAACTTCACCCAGTCTTCAGCTGACATTTTCGTTGGTTTAGTACCCAGAACTACTGGGATCCACTGATATTTATCCACCAGCAGATCCTCCATCTTGAGTTTCCACAACTCAAAACTACGACCATTAAATTTCTTGATCTTTATATTTCCATTGCTCACCATCTTCTTTCACCACAAGAATCGATCCTACAGATCTCCCACTAAACAGGGTCTACCACGGGCCCGAGCAAAACCCCTCAATAGCAAAGGAGTCCCCTTGAAGCCAAAAAAAACTTTGAAACCAAATGTATATTTTAACCCCATACATAAATTACCAGCATACGAATTCTAAAAATAGAAAATAAATAATGGCGAGAGCATAAAACATAAAACAAATATACACAGAAATTTTCCCTTGGATCCCAAAACCAGGACTACCAAATTGATTTCTTATTATATTCCTTTCAATGTTACAATTTCAATGTTACAATACATATATATGCATGCCAAATCATCCATAAACCCTAATCCATTAACCCTGGATTAGAACATAACCGTAGTTCCCTTGACCAGATCTACAAAATACCACGGGCAGAAAACCATCATGTTCAAAACCATGTGTGAAAACCATGTACAAAACCATAGGTAGGTTCGCCTACCTAATATAGGGTCCAAAAAAAAAATCCCCAAGGCATTGCCTCGAACCCTGTAGAGTGGGGCTACTGCCCCCCTCAAACCCCCTGTTGCTTCTGGCACAACGAAGGGGGGGCTTCCCGCCCCCTGGGGATAGTCGAGGAAAGAATATAACACACACCCAACATAGAGCAGTGTTGAAAAAAGCAGCAATAAATTCTCAATTTGATTTTTCCTTGATTAAATTGATAAAAATCGAATTTCCACATTAGCAGACAACTTGGATGATGTTAACTTGCGTGACATGGATTTTGTCACACATTTTACTCAATAAATTTGAGTTGGAGGAGTTATAGTTCATTTAAGCATGTGTGAATGCTAATTTTTAGCAATCAAGGTCAGTGACCTCAGGTAGTTTTTAGTTAAACTAGTTCCAACTTTTGGAAGAACTAGTGTAAGGCCAGTTAAGCAATAGAACTCAGTGATCATCAAGTTAACTAATCAATCAATCCAAAATAGCTAGTGCATGCAGATAATTTGAGTTACCCAGTTGAGGTGGAGATTCTGTGGTAGTGTCACATCAATTGTAGACTAGTCTTGAGTGTATAGGTGTTGTATGCAGTGAGATGAAAAACCTAAGGAATTGCACAATTAAATTAGAGAAATTTCCTAAATAATATAAAAACTAACTCCTCAAGGAACAATGCAAGGAAATGGGGGCTCAAGGCTAGAAAAAATTCACTAAGTTTGGGTCAAAGGCCTTTAGTGAGCAGAGAGATAGGTTATGCAGTTGCAAGGTGTGCTCAGTTGAGCAAAGAAATTGTATTACATCTCTATTCATTCGATTAATGCAAGAAGGAATTAGTGTTTTTAGCAGATTTCTTTCTCCAAATAAAAATAATTGTTGCATATGTGTCATTTCTTCTTGCATATCTGAAATTTTTGTTCTAAATTGTGAAATAATGTTCACAAAGAAGTAGAGTAGGTTTGTTTCTTGTGATTTTGATTAAAACTTCATGAGCAGTTGCATATCTACAACCTAATTTCTACATATCATAAGGTTCAAAACTTTCAAAACTTGTTCAAATTACAACCTCTAGAATGGAAAATCAAACCCTTACTAATGAGTTATTCATCCATTTTATAGGGAGATACAAAGCAAGAATAATTATCAAAATATATTAGAATGATATAGTTTTCTGAACTACACAGTTGTATGAGCGTGCCACTAGCCTAGTTGTCCTAATTATTACATAACATACTTGAGACTCTTCTTGAAAATGAAAATTTCATGAAATTGCATAAATGACATGATTTTTTAAAACAATTATTTTCGTTGTCGACTCTTTTAATCTCCTGAGGTGGACCTAGATCCCACTATTTTGTTTCGCGATCAGTTGATGAATTGTCACGCTCTCGCCATTGTGTCTCTTTCATGTTTAAATGTCCCTTTACCTATCATTTTTCCCCTCTAACTACTTAAATCGACCCTTTTTCGAGTTGTCCCATCTTATATGGAGCTTCATTTCACCCATTGGGATCGAAATCCCTACAAAAATCGTACCAGAGAGGCTTTAGTGCATTGGAGGAACTACACAGGAAACAATCACAAAATAGTGTTGCGAGACCTTTTTCTCTTTGTACAGTCTCGCGATCCAAGGCCCTCTAATCCCTTGGTCTTTTCAAAATGTAATTAGAAATATCTAAGGGATTTTCAGATTTCCAGGATTCCAGTATTTCTCCACTATTGTTTCATGCTCCCAACAACCCCGACATTATATTGAAATTCAATTTAAAATATGTTACGGGGTTCCAAAGTTTCATGGGTTTCTAACCTCTTGGTTCAAATCTCATTCATGGGATTCCATTGACAACCGGTCCTGGGTAATGAAAAAACCTTCTATCTACTAACAGATCCCTCATGCCCGACTCCTTTTTAAAATAACTCACGGGATCTTCCCTTCTGATCTTTTAGTCCATATTTCTGTTATGGGGTTTCATCAATAGACAACCCCTTCTCCAACAATTGATGGATCCCTAGTCCCTTGGCCACCAGATATTTTGGGAATTCATTTTTTAGATAGTTATGGGATTCTGTGGTTTCGGTATTTTGACTTTTATGGGCCCAAATTTGACTGCCTCTATCCTTTGATCAAGGAGTCCACTTGCATACTTCCTTATACCATTGGAAATCTCTTTTAGAACACTTTCTGATTCAGTGGGTATGATGTGGTCATTGTACTCATTTGATACCTTCAAAATCTCTTCCAACTCTATTATTCTTTGCACCTTGACCCTTCTGCTATATGAAAAATAAATGGAGGAAAAATGTGACAAGGAGGAGACACATGGAAGAGTTGGATTGGGTAAAATAATGGAATAGGACGATGCGTAAAATGGTTTTGCGCTTGCTTTCCATGCTCGCCTGGCGATGGTCCTAAATTCGGACGTAGTCAACGCATTAGCTTGATAGGTGGTGGGCCCATCTATCTTCCTCTAACAAGGGTGCTTGGGCAGGCTTGGAGACAAGGCTTGACCCCCGCAGAATCCATCGTAGTTGTTGATCTATCAAGTGCAACCTTTTGACCTTGATTTTTTGGGGGAAAGCATTAACTTAATTGTCACGCTTGTTAACTCGTCGGATCTTCTCTGGGACGAGGTCTCTCTCGAATGGACGGGGAAACAGGGATCCACCCGGTAAGTAATCAATGTTTAACCATTTGAAATTAAAAGAAAGGGGAAACCCACATCCCATTTCCTCTTGTGCTTTGTCTTCTTTTTCTTTCTTGGTTATGCTTCGGCCTTACTTTCATTTTTAATCCATTTTTTTCTCTAAAGTCTTCAATCCCTTCGTGTACACAAGAACGAATCTCCCCTACTAGATGAATAATAAAAATAAGGATGGGGAGGGTAAAAAATTGTGTTAGCATTGATCTTATGATTTCAAACTATAATATATGATCTAATGTTTATTTTTATTAATAAAAATGCTAGAGCTGAAGAAAGGGGACAACCAAGCGTTTATGATATCTTAGGGATGGGAAAACATGATTTTAGAGCAAAAATATACCTTGGGTGAATATTTCCCTTTGATGTAATGGTTAGTCTTCCCAAGAAGCTAAACATTTTGGAAGATTAAGGTTCAAGATGTGATTATAAAAATAAGGGGGAGAAACCATCAAGGGGTTCTAGTTTTTAGTTCTTCTTCTTGGTTCTTAAGCTTCAAATTTTTCTCTTTTCTATTTCTCTCTAATATACATTTTTTCCCTCTTACTCAAAAATTCAATTTGGTAAGAGAAATGGTGGAACAACCTAGAGAGATTCATACCTTGTGGTTGGTTAATAGTTGTGAGTAACAGCCTATGCAACAGATACTAAGTTTTTACTATGTGTGAAGGAGAGTGGCCTTCACTTTTTGTATGAAATTTAGTGTAAATGCCTAAGTTTAGTTTGTCTCTGGAGGTATCAAGATCTGGCATGAGGGTGGCCAACTGTAAGAAAAATTGCAACATAGTTGATCTTACAGTGAGGTGGAACAAGGTTAACCCCACTTCATTTTCTAGTATTTTTATGAATACAATAGACAAATATTTATTTCTATGTTAATTATAGTCTTGGCATCTATGGTTTAGTAACATGCATGTATTATAAATTAACCAACAAAGAAATGAAACAAATAAAATATTGCATAAACACAAATACATAAATGCATAAAACAAGAGAGACACAGATATATGTGGCTCACCTAATTTGGGCTACGTCCACAAAGAAATAGCCATTCCGTCCTTTTATATTATCCACTAAAATGAAGAGATACAACCTATAGCAGATTCATTATAATTTCCTCTTCGCTCTCAAATAGCATCCTCTCTCGCTCTCTCTATCAGAATAATAATATGCAACTGTTGGACACCTAATCCTCAATGGGTTAGTGTGGAAGCCGAATGGACAAAAGGAGTCCAAGAGACCTTGGGATGTGAAACCCAATGGTCACAACAATGTACTATAAATGTATATCTCCTGTTAATTAAAATATGTACTCACATGATTTATCTTTCCTATTTTATGTTTCCCATGTGTGTTTAACATGGTATCAGAGCAGGCGTATTCCTGCCCTGCATAATTTCTTTGAACCATTTGTTTTATGGTTTCTGCCATCACTTATGAATATTTTCTCAGCTAGAATTTCGCTGCCACCTCTTGCATATACCTGCGCTAATCCTCCATATTCCTTTATCTGCGTTCTGTCTGCCTAACCAGCGTTGTCCAAGATACGCTCTGTGCGCTCTCTATAACCGTTTTTTGCCATTATTAATGTTGCGCCACTCTGTCTACCATAATTATTTCTGCCTGATATCAATGCCTGATATATCCTTTTGAACGCTGATATGTCGTCGATGTGCAAGCAAGTGAGTGGTAAGCTGGATAATAAAAGGTTGAGTTGAGTTTTGTTTGCAGAAGTGCCGGAGAAGAATAAAAGCCCTGCGCTAGCCTGGAACATCTTCAAGAAAACAGCGCTGAGTGAATTTGATTCACACATTGGGAAACTACAGCTACGTTGGCTGATAAAGACCATGAGATGAACAACTTTGAAAGGCATTTGGACGGCGTATTGATCAGTCTTGACAGTGGCACGAATTGCCAGACACAGCAAAGGTAATGCGTGTTGAAACCTTGTGAAGAACTGTGGTTGATTGTAAGTTGGGTAAAGCATTCCATATAAATTTGGAGCATTGATTCTTTGTCGTGGCAATCGATACAAGTTTCGATCTTTGCTGTGATGATTGATTGTATTTAACGCATATTTCAAAGTTGAATGGGTTGTTTTTAGGTTGACTGAAAGAATCGATGCCCAAAGGAAAATCAATACGAATTTTTAATTAGCACTCCTTTGATTGCTAAGCATTCAACCAGTTAACGACTTCAGTTTGCCTTTCTGTATATTTAAACAATTCTGCTTTGCAATAGCGTGGAAGTGTTTTGAAAGGATCTTGTAAAATTGTGATGGTTATATATCCATGTAGACAGAAGTCCAACTGCAGGTTTTGAAATCGTGGACTTCACATAAACCACTATCCTCATTTACTCGGCAATCGACTTCAATAGTGACTCTGGTTTTCACTGTGTGTTGTATAAACTTCTAATCAAATTCAATTAATGTTGAATTCATACGTTGTTTGGTTCGTTGTGGGACCATTGCTGTATTGGGTTATATGAATGTGAATTCAAGGTGTCTGGTGGGCGTTTATTCTTGAACAGATTCGAGTTGAATATTTAATCAGCTAATATATACATGATTGATATTGGGTCGAAAATAAAGAGTTTTGTGCTGGTTGGGTCAATTAATATAATGTTGAATGGAATATGGGCGCATTGTTTCATGGGTTCAAGTCATATATGCATGAATTGAGTCATTGGATTTGATTGAAGATTTCAGAAGTTCTAAATTTGCTATGAAGGAGGAAACTCTCATATACAAAGATTGATTGATTGTGAAATGGTTTTATAATCATAATCTGAAAGATAGCTTCTGCATATAAAAGGGAAAGTGTGAATTTGCCAGTAATTGCGATTTGGGTAAAAGCGTGGAGTTCCTCCTGTTCGGCGGAAAACGAAAGCTGCTCTTCGGCAATAGAGAGTGACTCGTCTAGTTTGCAGAACAGTGAAATGGTTTGGTAGTGCTGGAGAAGGCATACAGATCACAGGAAGATATGTATTGATTTGATTCCTAATTAGCAAGTTTCGTGGTATTATAGATCGAATTAGTGTATTTTCTTAAAGGTTGTTCATATTAGAGATTTTTATTGAAGTGTTGCCAGGACAAGTTCCCTTGGATTCAAGGCTGGTACAGGAAAATATCTTTTTGAGGCCTAAAATTGCTTGTAGCTTTGTTGGAAGTTAAATTCTCAGGTGAATTGAAGAAAATTCATTTTTTGAGTGAGGAGTCTATTTTCCAGATATCACCATTCTTTGTGTGCTGAATCTATTGCAAGCTGATTAATTTGAAGTATAAAAGAGCAATTGGTGTCCATCTTTTCCTCATTGTTTTACCATTTTTTGAGGATTAAAAATGGCTCCAATTAGTGCAATATTAGAGTTAGTGGACAATCTAATACTCTCTACTATGAATAATACAATCAAAATCAGCAAGGATTTTCTCACCGATATTCAAACTTATTTGCAAAATGCACAAGAAAAGATCAATTTTTTGTAGCTTGAATCACAGCTACAGCAAGAAGAGCTACATCAAAATAGACACCATTCTGAACCTGTTTTTGTTCAGAACATTGAGACAACCACCCATCAGCAGCATGTTAATAATGTTACAGTTCATTCAAATAAAATAGCAGTTGTAAATGCAGATGCAGAAACTCAGTCTGCACTTCCCAAGCCCATCATCAGACCTTGGGAACAGCTTGTCCACAACAAGCACAAAACTGGTATTGGATATGACAAGGACTTGTCCTTCCATATTCCAGACTACTCCAAGCCCATTCAGTTTCAGAGTGCTGGATTTATTCATGACAGTTCAGCGCCAGCTGTTCTAGATTCTACTCCTCTTCCACCGCAACAACAACAACAACAGATTGTGAAATGCCAACACTGTGATCGAGTTGGCCATTTGAAAGATCACTGTTTTGATCTTCATCCATGTAAGCACTGTCATAAAACCAGTCATTCTTCAAACAGATGCTTCAAAAACAAACTTCCTGCAAGAACAAAGATTCATTTAGGATGGATGCTTCTTGGCAATGGGCATCAACAGCCAAGAAGATATTCCAAACACATGTTAGAACTTGTTCTAGAGTATTAAACAATCTTGCAGTTGATTTCTCTCCATCATCTCACCTTGTATCTGACAGGGGGGGAAATGATGCTCATCTACAAGCTTCAAAGCCACATCAAGCGAGCCTGAGCCACAACCTGCCACACCAGTTTCAAAGTTGTAGTCAGAGACAAAGATGCCCGTGAACATGCCTTCAGTGGGCAATTTGGGACACTTCCTCTAGCAGAAGACTTTAGCTTCGTGCCAACTTTGGAAGAATTCCAGGAACAAAATTGAGAACACTTCCTCTAGCAGAAGACTCCAGCTTCTTGCCAGTTTTGGAAGAGTTCCAGGAATTGCATTAAGCATTCCAGAGTTGTTGGTCATCCTTAAACCATCACGGGTTGAGACTTCCCTTTTCAGGTTGAAGTTCTCCCTTTTATGCGGGGTTAGACCTCCCTTTCATGGTTGAAGGTTTCCCTCTTCAAATCAATAGGAGCACTTCCTCTAACAGAAGACTTCAACTTCTTGCCAGTTTTGGAAGAGTTCCGGGAACTGCACTAAGCGTTCCAGTGTTGGTGGTCATCCTTAAACCACCGCCCTTTATACCAACATTTCATAGAGCACATTCAGCCTAGTTTTGCCATGCATTTTTGCACATTTTGTATTACAACTCTCTTCTTGGACTCATACATAACCCTTCGGATTAAGGGGGGGAATGTTGGACACCTAATCCTCAATGGGATTAGTGTGGGAAGCCGAATGGACAAAAGGAGTCCAAGAGACCTTGGGATGTGAAACCCAACAGTCACAACAATGTACTATAAATGTATATCTCCTGTTAATAAAATATGTACTCACATGATTTATCTTTCCTATTTTATGTTTCCCATGTGTGTTTAACAGCAACTGCAGTACAATCCCCTCATATAAATCAAGGGTTACCTTCTAAGGAAGAAACCCTAAATTAACATAACTTCTACCATCAAATCATCTACCTATGAACGGCCCATATTGACTATGAAATTACAATATTTTACAAGGCAAAAGTTCATCTATTTTTAGCTTCACGGGTGTTTCCCCTGAACCCTCACCAAGGGAGGGGGGGGCTCATAAAAGTCGTCAAAACCCCCCCTCGACCCCCTGATGGAAATTAAATGGGTGATGTTTCCACCTCGTTAGGAACAGGTATGCAATGCGGTTGAAACAAAAAATGTCTGAATAATTAGGAAGATAATTAGGCTCCACACCCAACATTCTCACACTTGGACATTGATTATATAAACTTCACCGTTGCTTCACTTGTTGGACAATGACTCCACTTGGACTTTGCTATTTCTCATCTTCACCATCATACATGAAGACCAATTGAAACTAAAAATAATCTCAGTTTCTCCTTGTTTACAACCATTGTTAACATATCAGCAAAAATATGGCTAATGTGTATCTTTTCCAGCTTCAACTGTCCATCTTCCTACACTGACCGTTTGAAATGGTACTTGAGCTATATATGTTTAGTCTTGGAATGAAATGTTGAATTTTTTGCAAGATGAATGACACTCTGGTTGTCATTGTATAGCCTTCCCATCTCCTGCTTCTTGCCCAATTCATCCATAAACCTTTGTAACCAAATCATTCCTTTACTAGCCTCTATAGCAGCAACATACTTTGCTTCTGTTGTTAAAAGTGCAACAATGTTTTGCAATTTTGAAACCCAACTATCAGTGCTTCCACCTACAGTAAAAACATACCCTGTGGTTGTCCTCATGTTATCTCTATCGTATACCATATTTACATCAACATATCCATGTAGAGAAATGTTTGAACCACCAAAGCATAACGCTTGATCTGCAGTACCACTCAAATCCCTGAGAATCCACTTCACTACCATCCAATGCTCTTTTCCTAGATTGTTCATATACCTGCTTACAACTCCCACTGCATATCCAATAACAGGCCTTGTGCAAACCATTGCATACATTAAACTTCCAACTGTTGATGCATATGGAACTTTACACATATAATCCATCTCTTCTTGGCTCTTGGGACACATCTCCTTACTTAGTTTGAAATTGCTAGCCAAAGGTGTACTAACTATTTTTTCACTCTGCATATTAAATATTTCCAACACCTTTTCTATGTACTCACTCTACAACAATGTTAATTTGCTATTTTTCCTATCTCTATTTATTTTCATACCAAGGGTTTGTTTTGCAACACCCAAATCCTTCATTGCAAATGAATTTTCCAATTTTCCTTTGAGAACATTTATTTCCTGCATGTTAGACTCTACTAATGACATCTGGTATAACCTTGTTTAGACATAAACCTATAGAGCCTAATTTAAGCCATACAAGCTCTTTTTCAATTTTCACACTAACTTCTCCTTCCCTTTGACCTCATACCCTTTTGGTTGATGCATATATATTTCTTCCTCCAAATCCTCATGGGGAAAGGTTGTTATTACATCTAACTGCTCAAGATGAGAATCTTCTGCTACTACTAGAATTAAAATAGTTCTGATTGAAGTCATTTTAACAAGAAGATAAAAAACTGCATCAAAGTCTACACCTTTCTTTTGTGCAAACTCCTTCACCACAAGTATAACCTTATACCTCTATTTACCTCCATCTTCTTACTTCAACCTGTAAACCTATTTATTTTGCAATGTTGTTTTACCTGCAAGTAACTTGACTAAATCCCAATTATGGTTATGCATCAAGGATTCCATCTCTTCTTCCATGGATTTCTACCACTTCTTCCTGGTTTCTACCTACATTGCTTCTTCATATCTTTCTAGTTCATCAAAATCAGTCAACAATACATAATGTAATGAAGGAAAGTATCGTTCAGGGGGTCTACTTATCTTGATAGGTCTTCTAACACCATTTTTAGGTGTTTGAGGTGCATGTTGTTCTTTTGATTGTTTTTTTTGTTGTGGTTTTTGATCATTTTGATTTTCAGGCACCTTCACTTTTTCTATAATCTCATCAAAAAATTCTTATTCTTCGTTTTCTTTTTCATGTTTCTTTCCTTGCATTTAATCCTTATACAAGACCTTTTAATTGAAAATGACATCTCCACTCCTAATGATTTTGTGATTTTCGTAATCATATAAGCAATAACCAAAATCATTTACACGATATCCAATAAAGGTACATTTCTTTGATTTTTTCTCAATCTTTGTTCTATTTTCTTTATTGATGTGGACACAAGCTTCACAACCAAAAGTCTTTAAAAATGATTATTTTACCTTTTTACCTGTCCATGCCTCCTACGGAATACCAACCTCTAAGGAACTTGAAGGCCCTTTGTTTATTATATAAAAAACAATATCTACAGCATCTACCTAAAATTGTAAGGGAAATTCTGCATGCAATCTCATGCACCTTGCACGTTCCATGATTATCCTATTCATACTTTCTGACACACCATTTTCCTGTGGTGTTCCTAGAACTATCTTCTCTCTGCAAATTCCATGCTTTAAACAGTAGTTATCAAACTCTTTGCTACAATATTCAACTCCATTGTCTGATATAAGATACTTCAACTTCTTTCATGTCTCATTCTCAACCAAAGTTTTTCATTCCTTGAAAGTATCAAATGCATCATACTTATTTGGAATACAATAAATACAAGTTTTCCTAGTTGCATCATCAATAAATGTAACATAATATTAAGAGCAACTAAGAGATGATACCTAAGAATGTCCCCATACATCTATATGCACAAGCTTTAATTTTTTGTTGTTCTTTTCCTTCCCAACTCTGATAAACTAACTCTTTTTTTCCATAAACACGATTTTCACATAAATCCAAATCAACATGCTTCAAACCTGGAAACAAATTTCTTGAGTGAAGAATCTGCATCCCCTTCTCACTCATGTGCCTGAGCCTATGATGCCTGAGTGTCGTATCTTCTCCTGTGGAGGTTAAAGCTTTAACAAAATTAGAAATACTTTTGCATAAATACAATGTACCAACCTTTTCTCCTTTTGTTATTATCAAGGCTCCTTTAGTGTACTTCTAGGTTTTTCTGTAAAAGTGATGCAGGAGCATTCCACCCAAGAGAAAATCATTATATTTTAGTAGACATAGAGGGTCATGTGTTTTAAGAAAATTGGATTCCTAACTGATGAATTAATGTAATATTTAGGCTTTTGAGTGAGTAGGATAAGAATTAATTAGATGTTGTGAGGATGTTGTAAATGCTCTCGAATTGAGGAGAACATGAGTGGCTAATAATGACAAGAGAGTTAGAAGTCAATTATAACTCTTAAGGCAGTTTCATGATTTGAGGAACTAGAGAGAGTTCTTAGGGATTAACTAGAGTTAGAAGTGGACCTAGAGGACATTTAGGAGTCAATTCAGTAGATTAAGGGTTTGAACCAAAATTAGTTACAGAACCTTTCTGGTATAAATGTAAGCCTATAGGCAGAGTGGGAGGGGAGGCCACTAATATTGAAGATCAGGCTTGTGAGACAGAGAGTCTCGATATGTAATCAATTGTTTATACTTGTATATACAGAGGTTTATCCTGGAACTGTGTAAGTGTGTGAAATGAGTATTTAATGATTGATTTATGTGTGAATTCATAGGTTCTGCAATGGAGGTTGCAGGCAGAGTTTTGTAGAACTACCCAAAGGAAAAGAATGATTCGGAGGAATCATAACGAATCATCGAATCTAGTTGAAGGATCAGAGTGAAACTTTGGAAAGACTGCGATGTGAGATTTGGCAGAGGTCAAGCTCAGGAGTGAGTTGAGCAGCAAAAGCGGAAGAATGGAACCTTTGAAGAAACCCGAACCATAGAGAAAACATTGAAAATAGCATAAACCATAAGCAAAGAGAAGAGCAGAGAAGTGTAGAGGTGAAACACAGTAGCTGTTGGATCTTATAGATCAACGACAGGATTGATTCACATGATGGAAGAGCACAGAAGATAGTTGACGACAAAGTGGTTTTTATAAGAGAAAGTGGTATTTTAGGCAAGATAGAAACCATAAGTGGTAAAAAGGGGTAATCACCCGATTCCACACATATCGCGACACATAGCAGCTGAGGAGAGAGGAAAACCGCCTTATTAGGTGGGTATTTCCCGTACTACTTGTTCACTCGAAGTCATTGTGGACCATTGGATCCGTTGAGTGCAGATCCACGACGGAGGATTGTCGGGCTAGTTTGGTGAACAGGGAAGGATATCAGCTGTCAATCTGATGGTGGAAGATCAACAGCGGAGATTAAGTCGGATCGAAAATGTTACATGGAGTTGGATCGGAGTACGGAGGAAGGCTTTGAGGCACGGACCCAATGATCTATAGATGCGGGAGTATTCCTTTTGAAGTTCGGCTTAAGCATTAAGCGCGATCGGAGATCGCAGAAGGTGGAACATAGTGGAAAGGATTAAAGCCACGAGACAGACCCGACGGAGTTATAGTGGCAGGTGTATAATTTTGAGATTCGAAGGTTATCGCATATCGGAGGTGAAAGGTAGAGTGTGTAGGGTGACCGCGGAGAATCGCGACTGGGATTATCAGTAAAGGGGAAACATTGGAAAATGTGCAAAGGCTTTGAAAAGTGGTAAAAGGTATGTTTATGTGTATTTCTATTAACGGGTATGATAGAAATAATGCACGGTTGTAGGTTTATGGGTTAAGTCTGCATTAACCAAAGTTTAAAGAGGGGTTTGGTTATATATATGCGGCAACAATGTTATGAAGGCCTAATGTGCGGGCAAGGTCTAACTAAGGTTTATAAGGGTGGAGAGTCTCGATAGAAGGAAATGAAAGATTGGGCTATTGTAATGAATGACTCTGTTGAGTTTAATAAGGGGGCCTTAACCATTGATGGTTGAAGATTTTGACTCATTGGTGAGTTAAAATTCATGGGGGAAATGTGCTTATGCATTTTACATGCATACTGTGGGTGTAAGCGGGGGCAACCTTGCGTCAAAAAGTAGTTACACAAGCTTCACCTCCTAAATGCCCTATTGAACTTAGATTTTTCTTTAGATCTAAAACATGCCTTACCTCCTTGAATAGCCATTGGTTTCCATTTATTACTTTATAAGAACCTTACCCATTCCAATGATTTTACAAGGTTTATCATCACCCAGATGAACATGTCCAAAATCTCCTTGAACATAGCCATGAAAATGTTTCCTATCAGGTGTGGCATGGACTTTATTCACTTCCGACATTTGTAGACTTTATTCAGGTGTACTTTCTTCCCACATTTCCAACAGACTATCCCTGATCTAGATTTGTATCTTCCGTTTCTTGACTTACTATGATTTCCTGGGTTCTTTCCTCTTTCCATTTTTCTTCCCCTAGTCTTTGCAATTAAAGCATTACCTAATGTCTCATCGGAGCTTTTCCGTCGCATTTCCTCGCTAAGGATGGCACAAACAACATCATCAAAATTTAAAGCACTAGATCCAGAGATAGAGTTACTAATAGCCATAACTATGCCATTGCAACATTTTGGAAATGAGCACAGAAATAACAGAGCCATAACTTTATTATCAAAATTTAACCCTACATACTTAACTGACCAGTAATCATGTTAAATTCATTTAAATGATCAGCAATAGATCCACCTTCTAACATCTTCATATTAAATAGATGCTTCATAAGAAATACCTTATTTGAGGCCGAGGTTTTTCATATACTTTTGCCAAAGCAATAATTAAATCTTTTGTACTTGTTTCCTTTGAAATGTCAAATGCCACAACATTTCGAGAAAAGCTCATATTGTTCCTAGTGCCTTTCTTTCGAGAATCTCCCATTCTGCGTCCATCATACTCGTTGGCTTCTTTGATTTTCCACTTAATGGTAGGTACAAATATTTTTGATGCAAATAATCTTCCATATGCATTTTCCACAGTTGGTAGTTTTGGCCATTAAAATTCTCAACCCTAAACCTACCATCTTCGACCATTTCTCCCACTCGAACCAACAACCCTTCTCTCCTATGATTTTATCAGCCAAAAAAGGATTCGACATTGATGCCAGTTGTTAGAAATTAATTAACAGAGCAATGAAATACATGAAATATTGAAGACACACAAATACAAAAATGCATAAAACAAGAGAGATAGATATACATGGTTCACCCAATTTGGGCTACATCCATGGAGAAACAATGAGTCCGTCCTTTTACATTATTCATCAAAATGAAGAGATACAACCTATAGCAGATCCGATGTAATTTCCTCTTTTCTCTCACACAACCTCCTCTCTCTCTCACTCAAAATAATAATACACAGTCACAATACAATTCTTTCATATAAACTGAGAGTTGCCTTCTAGGTCAAAAAACCCTAAATTAACATAACTTCTATTGTCAAATCATTTATCTAATGAATGGACCAGATTGATTATGAAATTACAATATTTTACAAGGTAATTTTTCACCTATTTCTTGCTTCAGGGGCATTTCCCCCGAACCCCCTCCTGGGGGGGTGGCTCAAAAAATTCGTCATCGCTCACCCCACGCCTCCCCCCCGGGACCCCCTTGATGGAGATTAAATGGGTGGCATTGTCTCCTTGTTAGGAACAGGGATCTAACACGACTGAAACAAAAAGTATCTAAACAATCAGGAACATAATCAGACTCCACACCCAACAACATGATTATTTAGTAGTTCTTTTCAACAATTTTATATGTACATACATTTACCCTTCAACAAATTTATCATGGATGTAGATATTATGCTATTTGGTTGTAGGATTTTATGTGTTAAATTTTGTAATAGCATTAGTTGAGGAATATAGGCTTCTTAAATTCTTCTTTAAATAGGCCTTGTTGGAATTTCTACTACAATTTTTCTTTTAGAAGGTTCTAAAAGTTGAAAATTGGACCATAGTGAGGAGAAATACAACTAATCCTTTGGTCTAATTTTAAGATCTTAGGTCACAAAATTTTATGCAATGTGATAAGAGGAAGTTGCACTTCCTAAATGCATCTTTAAATAGGTCATGTTGGAATTTCAGTTATAAATTTTCTTCTTGGAGGTTCTAGAAGGCTTGGACCATAGTGAGCCTAAATCCTATTGAATTTTGTAGCTATGATTAGTCTTCATAATATTTCATTTGTGCTTGTAATATTGAAATATTATTTATATGATCCAGATAGATATTGGTGGCCACCCACCAATTCCATTTGGACCCCCACCATTGTTTCTTTCAGTTTTTCAGTTTCCTTAATTGTAGCACAGTTTACTATTTTTAGCAGTTTTTCGAGTCCTAAACTTCGAGACCCATTTTGAGGCCTTAAACGACGTATTTTTGGCAATCTACCGCCAATGACTTTAGTTAAGTCATTTTTTTAGTCATACTCCTTGGAGAGATCTTTCCAACGGGATATCATGCGCGTCAAACGGAGATAATATGACCAAGTCACGACCACGGGAAGTTGGTTGCCCAACTAACCCCAACAGGGCCAATAAACTCTTGGTGTTACATCTCCTCGGGTTAGGGTTTTCATTGTTTATGGTTTTCTCTTATTGTTCAATAATAAAAAGGCCCTTGAGCCTCATTGTAACGCAGTTCAGAGACATGTAGCCACCACATCTCTTCTCAGAGATAAGATACCATCGCCGAGCTAGTCTCATTTCCATACTATTTGTAAGCATATTTCATTATTTGGTATTAATCAAAGGAAGTGTTATTTCTGCTGCATCTTTGTATTCATGGTTATATCTATAATTTTTTGTGTTCCTGTTTAAATTCAGATCAGTGGTATCAGAGTGGTCTGCTCTTTCTCTGTTTTCCTTTGCATGTCCCCAACGAGGTCGAGATATAAGGAGTTAGGGCTTGATCTGGTTGAACCTTTGCAAGATCAGCCTCGCAAACCCCGACGGCCTCTCATGGCGGATGAAGAGAAAGACGAGGGGGCAGAAGATCCTATCAAAATCTTGCTCAAAGAAGCCCTCGAGCAATAAATGAATGCGATGATGGGCAACTTTGCCCAAATCCTTTAGCGGCTAACCAGGGGTGATGCATCTCCTTCCAAAAGCTACTCTGGAAATGCCACACCCTTTAAGGTACAAGTTAACTTTGAAATCCCTATATTCAAGGGTCAGATAGATGTAGATGTCGTAGATAAATGGTTAAATCTGTTAGAAGGGTATTTTCTGTTCATGATTTTTCCAACCGGGAAAAGATTACTTTCGCTCTTCTCAAAGCCGCCCCCCACGTCAAAGACTGGTGGGAAACCTACTACGAGCAGAAAGATGAAAGTACAGCCTCACTGTTTTCAATTGAACCCACTTGGAATTCATTCTGAGATGCCATCAAGGAGCAGTACTACCTTGTCAGAAGCTTTGAGGATAAATACATAAAGTGGACCACGATGTGGCAAGGAAGGGACCAAGACGTGCTAGAGTTTACCAACATTTTTCATACCCTTCACATAAAGTTGGGTATCAAGGATTCTGAGCAGTATTTGGTACTCAAATACCGCGATTGCCTACACAAGTACATCCAGGACGAGGTGGAGTTCCTGGACATCTCCTCGCTTAACACTGCATATCGATACGTTGTCAACATCAAGCAGAAGCTGAAACAGAAGAAGCAAGACTTTGGATCCGTGAATTTGAAGCAAGGGAAAGGCTTCCCCAAACCGCAGAACCAAAGACAAAGCCAAGATGGTGTGACCCAAGACAACCTGTCGAAGCCACAAGAAAATAACAACACCACAAAGTCAAAGAAGGACACAAGAAAGTGGTGTGAGTTCCACAAGAGCCCCACTTACAGCACAAGTGAGTGTTAGGCCAAGCAGTCATTGGTTGCCGAGTTGAAGGCTTCAGAATCAGATGCATGTTCCGAACCTGAGTCAGATTCCAACAATAGGAATGACAAAGGGAATCAGATCATTGATGCAGAGCCCAGCACCACTTTGCCACCGCTAAGATCCATAAGAATGAGCCCGAAGATCCAGAGGAGGGGGAGCATCTTTTCCACTCACAAATGTGGGTGAAGGGTTCGTCGTAGCAATTCATTGTCGATAGTGGCAGCCAAAAGAACCTCATTTCAGAAGAGGTCGTGAAGCATCTAGGCCTACCGACCACACCACACTTGCAGCAGTACAACATCGGGTGGCTTCACCAAGGATGAGATCTCTGAGTTCGCCAGTAGTGTCGTCTTCCCTACAGCATCAAGCCCTTCACAAATGAGGTATTGTGTGATGATGCACCTCTTGATGTTTAAGATGTATTATTAGGCCAACCATACTTGTGGAAGCTTCATGTTTTGTATGAGTCAAGGCCTCGCGTTGTTATTATTTCTTTGTGTAATACATTATACAGGATATCAGAGGTAGCCCCACCTACTGCCACTTCTTTGATCTCTGCTAAGAAAGGCAGTAAGATCATCTCCAAGACTAGGAAATTTATTTTCTTTCTAGTTTGCTCTCAAAGTAAGGGGAAGATTGTAGCCACATCCATGGCCCCTAGGAAGGGTTCCTCCATGCAACAAAAGCAGGTGGATACGATCATTAAAGAATAAAGGGACATCTTCTCCTCACTGACAGGGGTACCGTTACATTGTCAGGTCAAGCATTCGTTCGATCTGACTCTCGGAGCACCTCTACCCAACAAGCCAATATGTCACCGCTCCACTCTCGAAAATGCCAAGTACAAGCAGTGACATGATCAACATCAGGTGTCACACAAGTTTCAGGTGGGCGACAAAGTTTGGTTGCATTTTCAGAGAGAATGCCTTACCAAAGCCCATCGGAAGCTCAGACCACTCCGATATGGTCCTTACACCATTAACAAAGATGTGGGAAACAATTATTTGAAGCACAATATTCCCCCATTCCTTGGCTTGCACCGAGGGACTGCCCTTGACCATGCTTCCCACCATTACTGGACACATCAGAGATTGCAGAACAGCTCACCGGGGACCAAGTTCAATAGAAGTTCCCCCATCTCATGGAGGCACTCAACGCAATGGGGACCATTGCTTGCTAAGGGGGGAGGAATGATCTAGGTGGATATTGGTGTCCACCTGCCAATTCCACTTGGACCCCCAGCATTGTTTCTTTCAGTTTTTCAGTTTCCTTAATTGTAGCACAATTACTATTTTTAGCAGTTTTTCGGGTCCTAAACTTTTGGAGTCGTTTTGAGGCCCTAAACGACGTTTTTTTGGCAATCTACCACTAGCGACTTTTCGTATGTCATTTATTTTTGTCGTGGTCCTCGGAGAGATATTTCCAAAGGTAGATCATGCACATTAAACAGAAATAATATGACCAACTCACGACCCTGGGAAGTTGGCTACCCAACTAACCCCAATGGGGCCCATAAACTCTTGGTGTTACACCTCCTCGGGTTAGGGTTTTGTTTGTTTATGGTTTTCTCTTATTTCTCAATAATAAAAAGACCCTTGAACCTCATTGTAACGCAATTCAGAGGTATGTATCCAACACATCTCTTCTCAAAGCTAAGTTACCATCGTCGAGCTAGTCTCATTTCCATATTGTTTGTAAGCATATTTCATTATTTGATATTAATCAAAGGAAGTGTTATTTCTTTTGCATCTTTGTATTTATGGTTATATCTGTAATTTTTTGCGTTCCTATTTAAATTCAGATCATTACATTTGAAAAAGAAAATTTATTTGAGACATGTTCTTCATGCTTACAAGAAAATATTTATTCACAAACAAAAATATCACAAGGCTCATTAAGAGGAGGAAAAGTGAAATTTTGAATTTGTATTTTAACTCAACAAGTGACCAATTCATCCCTCCAAGTGACAAGTCATCTGACCCATGAGACACACCATTTCGCATGGATAAAACACCATAACTTGAGCCTATTCGTTCTCCTCCAGAGGCATATTTTGGATCATCAATATATATTTGTTCTTGTGCGAAAAAAACAAGACGTTTAAGGCTGAAACTAAAAAGGAAATAACTTGATCTCTCTAGTAATCAAGTGGCCAAACTTTGTATGAATTCCTAAGGTGTATCTCTTTGCAACACAATGCAAAGTTCTTATGCTTTAGTGTAGAGATCTAAGGCTCTAATTCTATGGAATATTATGAACTATGAGGTTGAGACAAGGGTCGAACTTCGTTCCTCTTGTGACCTTGGATTCTATGATATATCTTTGTGGTTGAGTGCATATTTCTAAGGAAAAATTGTAAGAAACTTTCATCCCTCTTGGATAACTTATCTCTCTAGCATATCTTAGTAAGATAGTGAGACTTTTGGGGCAAACTTGAAGGATGTTCCTTGACTCTCCTGGAGACGTTGTTGCATAACATTGTGGATAGAATTGTAGAGGGTTAACTTGTTCCTTGGTGGTTGGTCATCTTGTTGTGGATGGTTGAATTGGTCATTGGTGCTTGGTCATAATGTTGGTTAGTTGAATTTGTTGTATCTCTTGTTGCATTGATTCTCTAAGTAAAAGGTTGGCTAGGTTTTTTCCTATTGCGGGTTTTCCCAAGGTAAAAAATTTATATCCTTTGTGTGGTTGTCTATTTATTATTTTGTTGTCTTATTTTCTATATGTTTTATGTCTTTTGTGTAACTATTGAATGATGGGCTTAATTAATAAGAATGTAAAAATATCATAATCATCGAAGATAATTATCAGTAAATAAGACTCTTAGAAAATGAACTGATCCTATTGATCATTTAGTCCAACTTTAAGATCTTGGATGACAATATTTTAGGAGATATGATTAGAGGAAGTTGAGCTTCTTGTATCCTCCTAAAATTATGTATCAAACATATTATGTTGGAATTTCTTCTATAAATTTTCATCTAGGAGGTCCTAGAGGATGAAACTTGGACCATACTGAGGGGAACTCCCACTAATCATCTGGTTCATTTTTTCATAATCTGGAATACTATAATTTAGGATATATTCCTTGAGAAAGTTTTTATTTTAGTTTTCATAAAATTGTTTGAATAAATTCATAAATGGTTTATGATTCATTGCATACAAATTGTTTGATTAAATTCCCCAACGAAAATGTTATTTTGTGGATGGGGATAGTATTGTTGTAGGTTATCATTTTTGTTATTTTGTATCTTATCTATACCTATTTGCATGCAAAGCATCTAAAAAAATGTGTTAAAGGTGTTTTATTACAAGTTTCATACAAACTATTTGATAAAATACCTCAAAGACCTAAATCAAAAGATCCATGATTGAGTGGTATGTTTTAGTTAGTATGTTACAAGTGGAATTAGAGAAATGTTTCTTATTTGATTTCATACAAAATGTTTGAAAAAATGTCTACAAGAAAAATGTTACTTAATTTTTTATATACAGAGTATTTGAAGAAAGGTCTACATGTAAACCATTTGAAAAAATGTATGAGACGAAAATCAAGTTTTTGCAAGTGTGGTTAGGATGAATTTAGTAAAGGTATGTGACAAAGTGGTATAAAAGCTTATTTTCAAGATAGTAAAGACAAAAATAAAATTTTGGGTACCCTATAATTTTTGTAAGTCATTGAGGGAACTAGGTATGTGGCAAAGTGGTATCCTTAATCAAGCATTAAAGCACAAGGTATGTTACATTGGGGAATAGGGATTAGAGTTTGAATGTCCTTATGTTAGTGAAATAAAGGGAGGCCCTAGAGTTTGAGAGTGTCCCTTTATTAGCGGATGGAAGTGAAGAGTACTAAGGAAAGGAATTCTAAAATCTTGGATCTAGAAGGTGTCATAATGTTCTCAAGGTAGCATGCCCTATCATACTTTCTTTGCAATTGATATATAGACCTATGGTATTTTCCCTCCCATTGCATGTGGTATATGATGTTTTATATTATGCATTGGTAGATCTTATTTGTCTTAATGACATTATTTTGGATCTATATGTGGATCAGATTACTTTCATGCTAGGAAGCGTTGATGAAGGTATATTTTGTTGTATGTGTGCATGTGTCTTTCTTCAATCCTTTAATTTATTAGAGTGGATCTATTAGTTGCATCAGCCCAGATATGATAGGAAAACAAGTGTTTAAAGTCAAGATCTATTCTCTTCATTTATTATCATAGATTGAACTTAAAAATTATATATAGTGGAAAAATTCATTGTAATATATTCCTCAATCTACCATTCACCATAGTCATATCAATGACAAGACTCCTTTATCTAGGTATTTATATAATAATAGAATTGGTGACTCCACTAGGGAATAATTGTGTTTTCCTCCTTATTTTTTAATCAGTTTACTTTTTTAAAAATGAAAAATAGGGAAGTGTTATTTATACCAAATTTTGTCACTTTTTGTGTAGAATTTAAAAGAAATATCCATAGATTTAAGGTCCTTTCAAAAAAATATCCCAATTAAAACAATAATTGTGAAAATCAAAGTCTAGAAATTGAAATTACTACTTATTTAAGAGAAATTACTTTTATATGGCATCCATGTGGACTATTTAGCTTATATATTTCAGTAGAGAACTCAAATTTTCCACAATATGACACCGCTAGCATGACCCATACATGTATTTATACATATTTATTATGATGGTGAGCCAAGACATGTTAGGCATATGTGTCCATCTGTATATAAGTATTTTGGGGCCTCATGCCTATGTTTATATGTTTGAAGGCCAGAGTGCTTGTGTTATTTTAGGATAATGAGCCTACATGATAAAAGGCTAATGAACCTAACATAGACAGTAATAAGAATACACCATATTGTATATTGAGATAAACAAGACAAATGGGGGGACTTTCCTCCATGAGTGGGAAAGGGAGATAAGGGCTAAGTAATGGTATTAAGCCAAGGAGATAAGTTAAATATTATATTAAAAAACCTAAAATGATATTTTTATCCTGAGTATCCCAAAAAATGGGAAAATGATCTTTATGAGGTGCCACTTGTTAGGAAGGGTATGCACAAAAAAAATTGGAAGTTTAGTGTAATTTTGTTGTAGCGGCTACAACCACCCTACAAGATTTTACCTTAGCTTCATTTTGGAGCCTCCCTACCAACCATTTTTAGCAACATGTCTTGCACTAACAAGTACATATGCTTCAGTTGAGTTTCAGTGGCTTATCAGTTTGTGTTTGCTAGCTTGTTTGCCTTCCACCCACAAGCTAACATCCCGGAGCTTGGTCAATTTCTGGTTGTCATGCTCACTTGGAAAATTGTGTAGAACTGGAGGGGAACTAGCCTTCCTCTCTAGAATTGCGCAGACCATTAAGGTAGCCTGCTTCTCTCCAGAAATGCGCAGAGTAAGCAGGTAGCCTTCCCTCTAAAAGTTGTGTTGAGCAGCCCATCATTGTGCTTGCTCTCAAAATTTGCGCAAATCTGGTTGACAGCCTGGGCTTCAGTCCAAAAATTGCGTAGAGCCTTAGGGGTAGGCAAAGCCACTCAGCCCAGAAACTACGCAGAACTCATCCACGGGCTTGCAGTCTGTTGCATGTGCTCCCAAGTTGACCGGTCCCCTCCAGGATTAACCAATATTGGTTTCCATGCATGGGTTGTTTTTTCCTAGAAAAAGCAACCCATGCAAAAAACAAAAAGCATCCCTAGATTTTAGGGATACATTTTTAGTAGCTGGGGGTTACATGCAAAAGTCATTTTAGAAAGCTTCTGCCAAGTGTCGCTTTTTCCTAGATTTGTGGTGTTATCACAAAAATTGATCATCTAGCCATAATGTACTAGATGGATCGAAGTACACCATGTAGGGCCAATTTTACCATAGTAAAATTGTTTTCACCATCAAAATTTATTTAATAAACCACATTTATTAAGTCATTTATGATTAAACCCATGAAGAATAATTAAATAAATCACTATTTATTTAATTATCTTTTAGGAATAATTAATTAAACCATTGTTTAATTAATATTCCTTGTCACATTTGACCCAATTATGAGAAATAAATACATATATTATTAATTATCATATTTTTCTCTAGGAATAATTAATTAATCACTAATTATTTATTATTCCTTGTCAAGTTTGACCAAATCCCTTAGGAATAATTAAATAAATCATTATTTGTTTATTATTTCTTAACCATATTTCTTGAGATGATAAATAAATCATTTATTTATTTATCATTTTTAAATAAAAGTTTAAATATTTTTTCCCTCCAAACCAAATATAATGAAATATTCCAAATGGTCAATTCTAAAATGGAGTTAATAATATTTTATTATTTCTCATTATTCAAGGATAACCTAGTATTTTGTTATAAATAGAAGGGTTTTCCATTCATTCTTCACTTTTGATTATTTTCATTGTTGCACTTACTGTTGCGGCTCTGATTATTATCACTGTCACACACCATCTTCTTTTTCATTTGAGTTCTCATTGAGCTCAAACATTTTGTTTGTTGGGTTTTACACATTATAGAGGAGAGAGACTATACAAAAAACTAAAGAAGTTTCAGGATAGCTAAGAACCCATCACATAGAGGGGGACTAGTAGCATTATTTTTTCCCTTCACAGATGTTGTTTAATAAAATATATTATTTATATATCTAGTTTCCATTGGATTATTGGAGTTATTTTTGCTTATTTTACTATTCCATTTTGTTGTTTAACTATGATTGTGGCATAGATAAGGGCTTTGGCAAGTTTTGTTTTTATCATTCACGACAGATCTACAATGTTTAGCAACCATTTTTATTGTTAGGGTTGTTTGTCATCCACAACCTAAAGTAGTTTATTTTCATATACATTCAAGAAGAATTATACATAACATGTGGTATGCGCGTCATAAACCTTAATTTTATCAAAACAATTTATTCGACGCTTCAGAGCTCATTCTTCACTTTGATCTTGGAGCTCTGGCATCCCACATTGCCTCTAGGAGCATTCAGCAGACTCAGCTCAGTGTTTTCCGGGTAAGTCCACTTTTCATGCATTTTGCTGCTTTTCTACCGCTTTTTGTATTTTGATTTGTGTGAGTGTTGTTTGCTTGGTTTTATTGAATGTCTTATGTCGTTTCAATGCATGTTAGCCTGTAGAAGCATTGTTTCAAATTTTTTATTACATCTCACTATTGTCACATGCATGACATTGTTTCTGCACTAACGGTCGTTGTTGCGGCGACTTACTTCACACACTTACTTGTTTTCCCATTTATTGAATCCTGCGCTCACTTTTTTCATGCATGGTCATTCACTCTTGTCTACACTTGGCTTCACACATGCATTTAGCCTTTTCATGTTTTCAGCCGCCCATCAACGGGTCTAGGCTGCCTTGACCCAAACCTTGCCTTGCTCAGCTTGCACTGCACATTTTTTAGAGTGAAGGATCTACCTTCCTCCCAGGAATTTTGCAGAGGTTTCCCAACAAGGACCTCCAAGCTTTCCCAACACGGACCTCCGAGGTTTCTCTGCACAATTTTGAGAGGCAGTGCCCAGCTAGCCCTAGGAATTGCGGAGATGCAGTTATCTAGGTTATAGTCAGTCCTCAACGGGCCAAGCTGGACTGTTCTCTGTGTAGTTTCAGCAATCAGTAAGCTCACCGACAGTCTAGGCTGTGTTCTGCGCAGTTCTGGTAGTCAGTCTCCCAGCCTCCCAGTGAAAATCAAGCAAACCTTCCAGTGAATCACCCAGGTGTGTTGCATGTCAATCCTCAATTTGTTTTGGTTTTCAAATGACAAATTGTTTGCCATGAGTGTTGCTTTGTCTCTAGGTATCAAAGGTGCTCATTAATATCTCAATAGTACATGTACAATGGCTTCCAAGAGAGCACCGATGAGAGTGCAATTGAACAAGTGTCTACGAGCTTGCCCATCTTTGAAGACACTAAGTTGTTC
>APFE031576641.1:256902-303584 GCA_000404065.3 Pinus taeda
ATATGAGCGCTTGTATTTATAATGAAAATAGATGGTTATATTTTATAAATGTTAAAGATGAGAAAAACCAAATAAAAAAAAAAAAAATTTGTTTCACCTGTCCTACTCCTCCATGTGATCTTGTGCAAATATAGGCTTGTAAGGCTATCCCAACTCAGTATAATTAGTTTTTGTTACATTAAAATGAAAATAGGATTTTAATGGCTAGGCCAACTCAGTATCATCAGGATTTGTTACATCAATATGACTTCCAACTCAGTATAATTAGCCTTTATCACATTAACATATATTGATTTGATGAAGTGTTTCAACAATATCATTGCGATTGCAGAACAATTGATATCATTTCCATTGCATAACAATTCGTTGTGATTAATTTAATAACTTAGTACGTATGGAATTAATTTTATTCAAGCTTAATACAAGCATTTAATTAGTTCCATGTATTTGTTCAAACTTCAAAACTTCAAAAAAAGAGCACAACAACCCAACATTGGAAAAGACAAGCTGGAATACACCTTATGGTGAGTTTTTCCTTGAGTGGTATTCTGGTATGCTTCTTGATCATGGAGACAGAACCCTAAGAGAATCTGAAGCCATTTTTCGTGGCACTGGTGTCAAGTTTTCTGGCAAAGTGGTTGGAATACATTGGCATTATGGAACCAAATCCCATGCTACTGAGCTCACTGTTGGATATTATAATACCTGATTCAGAGATGGGTATCAACCAATATCTTCCATGTTTATGAGACGTGGGGTGATTTTCAATTTTACTTGCATTGAAATGAAGGATTGGGAACAACCAAGAGATGCACAATGCTCCCCAGAGAAACTAATCAAACAAGTCATCCTTGCAACTCAAAAAGTTGGTGCCCCTCTTGCTAGGGAGAATGCTCTTCCAAGATTTGATCAAGATGCATATGATCAGATCATTAGAAATGCCAATCTCTGACTGCCAGAAGATGGTCATAACACAACATTGGAATCCATGTGTGCATTCACTTATTTGAGAATGAACCGACATTTGTTCCAACTTGAAAATTGGAGGTTACTTGTCTCATTTGTTAAAAAAATGGCACAAGGAGGGGCCTCAAATTCATGGTGTAGGGACCAACCCTATAAACTTTTTTTTTAATTACTAAAAATTACAACCATAAGAAAATAGTATTGGGAACTTAACAATTTTTAAGCATTATATAAAACTTTCCTGAATTTCACTTTATTGAACATATCATCTAATTTACATGTTATCAACTAAACCATAATGGAGTCATACAAAAGAACATTATAACAACATAGGTACCGTTCACCAGGAGACGAGATTCAAACTTGACTTGCTGCTATTTGCCCTCCTTCATTGTCAGTCGCCTCCAAGTGTGAATGTTGACGTGCTTAATCCGAATGCAATGACCCACCGGTTGACCTCCCAACACACTCCTTGGGTACTCTCCTTCCCCGAGGACCCCCGAGCTGCAATGGGGTTGTACAATGAAGGAATGTATTAGCTAGTAGAGGAGAGCACTCTTTAGCTCAAGAGTCCCCTCTCTAAAGTCCTCTACCTCACCAAACTCATTATAACTCGTAGTCACTACTCTGACATAATCTCATCCATCCAACAATAGGGTAAATAAAAGTCCCTTCTCCCATGGCCTGCCCCTTCTTTTATAGGAGTCCTCATAGATGACACTTCGTTTTTCATGCATAATTAATTATTTTTGATAATTCAATAGTTTGATTATTCACCCACCCATGTGTCACTTTCTCATCAAAGGTCTCCAAAACTATTTACTTACATTTTAATTTAAAACTAATATTTTTCCTCGCCTCAACAAGATTCCTATTTCTTCTCCTAGTTGTCTCTTGATCCCCCTTTTTACTCCTTAATTTGTGTTCATTACTAAAGTCAGTTGATAAATCAAGATTTGATCCCCTATCTACTCCCTAATTTAACTCAAGTTATCTCTTAGATGGATATTCTTATGTTGGTTGTTGCCACATGGAGGTTCTCTAAATTTCTCTAAAATTTAATTTATTAATCTTATTTTAATTCACCATTATCTTCTCTTAATTAGGTTTATCTATTTTAGGATTAATATTTATCCTTACATTCATGTCCCTCTTTTCCCTTTTTACCTAATTAAACTACATTATCTACCTAATATTTTCCCACATGGGAAAGTTAGAGTTTTTAGGGTAAAATATTTTATTTCTTCCTATGATCCTCTTAACCCAAGTTTTATTCTTGATTTAATTACCTCGGTTTCTAACATCATTTACCCTTGATGTGAATTTACCTAGTTTTCATATCTTGATTACATTTATTAATTTATTTATTTTTAATGATTCCGAGGGTGCCAAGTTTGGTTGTGCCCTTCAAGAATTTCCCCTGAAGTTCCAAGGGTGTCACGCCTAACAATTTATTTGTGATGCTAAGGGTGCCAAATTGGTCATGCCCTTCAAGAAATTCCCTTGAAGTTCCAAGGGTGCCACGTCACTTGCCCTTCAAGCATTTAGTAGCTACAAGGGGAAAGTATAGGTGCAACAACGGAGACCACTATCATCTTTTATGTTGCCTGCTATAGTCAGACTAATTGTGTTAGGGATCAAGGAATCTGCCTTGATGCGTGCCCCCTGTAAATTTCTTATGAGCGACCCAACTTTCGGACCTACCCTCATGACATTGTGATCTTCAAGGCGAAGTTGTTTCAACTTTTCCAACGCAAGTCACGACGGGAGTGCTAGTGCGTGAGATCAGGGACACTGTCCCACCCCTCCCATGCATTTCCATCCAATTGTACAACCCCATCACCCGTATGTGAGTCATTCGTCCAAACAACTAATTTGTGCCTACAACCACTAACATATCATCAAAATATAGATAAACATATATAACAGGTTTCAAAATTGACTTAGGATTTCAAAGACAAAATATAAATTTTCATCAAACCAAGTGTCGCTCACTCGTCATATGCGAGGGCCTCTAGTGGTTTCCTATCATACTCAATAATCATCAGTAACAAGGTTTCTTAGTGTTAGTCATTATCATAATAGCATTATCAATATCACCTAACCATTCACATCATTGTTCATTGTGAGCCAGAACTAATGCAAGTAGGTAACATATGGGACACATCCATCATGGCTATCATCATCATAATGTCAATGGAGACATACATATCCATCAAAGCTATCAACATCGTAACATCAATAGAAAACATACCTATCCATCAAAGCTATCATCACCATGATATCAATAGAGAGCATACATATCCTTTACTGCTATCATCATCACCAAACATAAATTCAATAGATACCAAACATAACCATTTATGTTACAATCATCATAATATTAATAGAGAACATGCATAACCATTAATGCTACAATCATCATAATACCAATAGATAACATACATAGCCATTAATGTTATCTTCATCATAATATCAATGGAGAACATCCACAAACATCACAACCACTAATAATAGAGTCATGTGTTCGGATCCTCAACTTAAGGTCCTCAAAGAATAATGTGTGGGCCTTAGGGCTAAATAAATTTTAATGTCATATCACTGTCAATCAACTAGAGCGGGGCATTAAATACACCCCCTCTTAATAATAGACTTCATCTCGAAGTCCTTGGAATAGATAAGGAAAACGGTGACACATCTCCTCGGCATCCTCCCAAGTAGCTAAATTGGGACTATAATTGTCCCACTAGACCTTAACCTAGTCTACTAACCGTCGTCTAAGCTGCAAAGTTTGTTGGTCCAGTATGTGCACTGGTTCGGCGATCACTGTTCCTTTGATGTAAGTGATATCAAAATCATATTCACTAATTAGCTCAGACCATCATCTTTGTATTGCATTTAAGTGGTCTTGAGTGAATATGTGATGTAGCCCACAATGGTCAGTCCTAAGATCAAACTTCCTTCCTAGAAGGTAGTGTCTCCAAATCTTTAGTGCATAAAAATTTTTGGCCATTTCTAGATCATGGGTTGCGTAGTTTTCTTCGTGAGTTCTAAGTTTCCTTTATGCATAAGCTATTACTCTTCCTTTTTGCATCAACACACAACCCATCCCTTCCTTGGATTAACAGCAACAATAATAGGATTACCCATGGCGATCGCGGTTAATGGCAAAATATCATCATTGGTTGTGCCTCTAGGGTGAAATCTACCTTTGCATTGCCAGAGTTGCCATACAGAGGATTTTAGGAGGTGTCAATTGGCTGCTTGGAGAAGAGTTATACACGAAGGCCAAAAGACTACACTTGAAGGCAGAAAAGAGAATACCGGCCTTTATGCCATTCGTTTTGACACAATGAATCACTCTTTCAGCTCCTCAAATAGTTCCTTGTTTTCTAAAAAGAAAATCTTCGATAATTGAAAGTGCAAGTTGCTACATATTACTCAAATTCAACATCTGGTGCTTTTGAGTACCAAGGTGAATTAGGTTACCATCCTCTCAAAGAAGTAAATGACTGAGAAAAACCTGATAGAGGAGACTTGAGGTTGACAGATGTTGAAATTGCTAAAACCACTGTCAAGGCCAATCATAGAGTAATTGTTCTCTTTTCGGGCATGGTGCATAGTGAACCACATAAGGACATTTCCAAGATTGAGTTGCAGTATATTGTTGATGATTATGGAAGTCTCTGATATGTTTTATTACAAATTCTTTGCGTATTTTTTTGCAACATTTATACCTACTTTACAATGTTTTCTGGCATTTGTGTTTTCTAACGTTCAAATGAACTTAATCTTCTGAAATAAAGTGTTACAGATATCTATATTGAACTTGAAAATAATCAGAATATCCTGCAAAGCCCCAGGGCAAGTGATCCTGTGGTGAAAGAACTTGTGCAATTCTTTCCAAGTTCCCTCTATATTGGCTGCTTGTGTTCATCAAATGATCTGATCTTTTTGTCTGCAAAGTTCAATGGACAACGTTGTCAAACTTGGTTTGCAATGAGGCCAGAATGTTTTCATACGACTAGATGTGGATGATATTCATAGATATGGAGAACAGGATATTGCTGCAGCTGAAGATCAAAATAAGATTAACAATGAAGATATTGGTGGCATTGACATTAAGGATGACGAAGTGGAAAGGAATTCTATTAGTACCAGAGATGACTCAATTATTTCCGAGTCCTCAACGGATTGGGGAAAACTAGATACTGCAAACACAATTCATCCAAATGACTTTGCAAAAAAGATAGCCAAGGTGGTGTCTACATACTACTTCGTAAAGATCGATAGGCCGTCAAATGGCATTTCCATTATTGGACTTCTAAGACCTACCTATGTGGAGGAAAAGTCTTATTTACGGAAGTTTTTATATATCCCATCCTACTCAACTGGAGATGACAATTATACAGAAGAAGACGAGGTCAGTGATGGATCTAGTGCACCAAGTTCACCGTATGATGCTGTGAGAGAGTCAAGACCAGCAGAAATTGCAAGTATTGTTGAATTGGAGAATATGTCTGATTAAAGAGATTTGGAAGTGACAGATTCGAGTCTGAGTGATCAACTATTCACAGAGTCCTCCATTCCACAGGAAAATGATCCTGACTTAGTGTCCATGATGTTACCTGAGGATGGTATTCCTTGGGAAATTGGATCAAAAGAATATGATATGAACTCGTCAATATACAAACTTGATATTCTTAGAATTCAGCTAGTTTATGTTTATGGTAATCCATCAATTGTCATCCTGGAATATTTTCAACACACAGAGCCAAATATTCTTGTATATTCTGCTACAGAAATTATAGATTGTGTAGATAATAGTGGGGGGAAAACAAAACGTGCTCTTAGATCTCTTTTGTGGAAGAGGAAAGGCCTTGATGTTGAGGAGGCATTTCTCATTGGAGTGGATAGTATTGGAGTGGACATAAGATTTCATTGTGGAGGTGAAGTCCACACAATACGAATTGCATTTGACTGGTGGGTATGAAGAACTGTATTTTTGTCAATGAATAGGAACCTCTATAGTAAATAGGATTCAATATACATAAGCAATCTTGATTCATATGATTTGGTTGAAATAAATCATGGACTTCTCTTATTTATCGAATAACTGCTCTGAGCAGAATTATTAGTGTTCACAAATAATTCAAGTGATGGTTA
This sequence comes from Pinus taeda, assembly GCA_000404065.3. Classification (NCBI taxonomy): domain Eukaryota; kingdom Viridiplantae; phylum Streptophyta; class Pinopsida; order Pinales; family Pinaceae; genus Pinus; species Pinus taeda. The sequence goes on from APFE031576641.1 coordinate 263,035, forward strand.
CTAGTCTAGCTATTCACTTTATACAGAGACCTAGTGTAACTCCTGGTGGTAGAGTTTTGAGATTAACAAACGAAAGAAATTCCAAGCAAAGTTGATAACGTGGATGATGATTTCTAATCTAGCTATTTACTTTATACTCTAGTGTAACTCTTGGTTGTATAATTTTGAGATCATCGTCAGCAATAAAACAAATTCCAAGAAAAATTGATGTAGGAAATGAATCGCGATTTCAATGTTCCAACATATACTTATAGCCATTCCAGTCTAACAATCCACCTTCGTGCTAAACACAAAAGTTATCTTACCTCATTTTGACAAATGATTCAATGGCAGCAAATAGGACACATGGATCAGGAGAATGAAGTATATTTCAGGACCCAACAAGATCTGCAAAAGATCATGATTGTTGATGTTCACTTGGACAGCCAAGCACTCACATGCTAGGCATCCCATTTTCAATTTTTTGCTACCACAAGTCAACAAACTATCTAGCAATGGAATGATTTCAAAGCAGTTTTTTTTTTTAAGCAATCATACACCCTTGGTTATAAGGACTCCATGTTAGCACAATGGTTGCAGTTTTGACAGCTAGCAAGTCAATATGTGCAACAATACATTAACTCATTGAACCAACTACCCATCAAACTAAAGATACAAGGCCCAGAAGAGACTCTCTATAGAATTAATTTCTGGCCTATTTCCTCATTTCAAAAGAAAATTAGAGATATTGTAGAAATTCTCACTGCAGATCACCTGATTATGTAATATACTAAAGCAGAATACAAGATCTACTTCTACAACAAATTTGTGGAAGCTTAATCGAATATGAGCAAGATAAAATAGAACACATATAACTGAGAATGACAAAGCAATCACACATGAACACAGAAGAATACTCTGGGGAAAGCCTCAGCTAAAAACCCTGATCTCTGTATTATCATACAAGTGGAAATATGTCTGGATTACACAAAGTGTTAGCTCGGAAGCTATCCAACTCTCAGTACAATCCCTCTGCTGCTCATATATAGGCTTCTCACAAACCTTCTCCTCTGCCCTCCAAGCCTCCTATTTCCTTGCGCGGTTTCTCCTGGGATCCAATGCTGCCACCTGTGTGAATTCACCTCTCACACTGCTCATTAAACTCAGAAGTAACTGCGCAATCTTGAAGGAGATAATTCCTTTTGCATGGATGAGTTTCCTTTATAGGAAAATTCCTCCAACTGATAGTACAATGTCCCTTCCTTTAATCTCAACGGGGTCTCTATCTGAACTAACATGCATGAGTTATTTATGAGAGAATATTCAGTTATCTGGAGAACACTAGTTGCATGCATGCATGCATTAACTAACTGAATTCACAATTAGTTCCTCCAACTATTTGGAACTAATTTAACTGGACATAACTCAGTTCACTGAGTTAACTAATGACAACTCAAAATACAACTCATCCTCATCTCCTTAACTAAGGGATAAATTCCTCGATTAATGGAGAAACTATTGCATGTCTTCACATAAACTTCATGTCTGATTTCCTACAACTAATTTACTCAAGATGAATTAATTAATTACTTTACAAACAGCTGCTAAGATCAAATTCGAATTTTATTTCTCAATTTTAGTTTAGGGACTAACTAAATCTGGAATCCATCCCAAAATGTTATTTATAGCAATGTTATTTTTAGCACTTCCATTTTTCATTCATTGTTACTATGTCCAACACTGGTACCTGAACTGCTATTTATAGCAATGCTATTTTTAGCATTTCTATTTTTAGCATTTCTTGTTGCCATTTTCAACACTCCTCAACAAGAAAGGCATTCAACTCGAACCCAATCCTGAACCTTTGTAATGTTCTGCATGCACCACTTCTCCCAAGTGTTATTGCTCCAACAATTCTAGAAACAAAAAATCTCCCAACTGACCTCTCTGTTGAGCTAGAAACACCCTCTGACGCTGAAGCTCCATCTATCACTAAGAAGTGCTCCCTCTGTGACCTCTGAGCTACTACAACACTCCATGCATCTCGCACCGTTGCACATCTCTCTGTGCCATCCTGCACTGGTGCAACACTCCTGTGCCTCTCGCATTGTTGAAGCCTGCTAGCTCTACACTGTCTTGGGATTCATGCACTGTAGCTCTCTCTGTCGCTCCATCCGCATCTGTCTCTACCCACTTACCCAGTCCTGCTACTCCTCGTCGGTGCTCCCGTAGCAAGGTCTAATCAAAGAGGATGGGTATTGTTACCACTCCAGGAAGCTCTCCTAGGTTGTAGCTCGGAGATGCCTGGAAACATATAAATCTTCAATATCGTTCTTTGAACTATTGGAATGGATTGGGGTTTGGATCAAGTCAGATGACCGTTTCAACTCGATTTCACTCAAAACATGCATGAACACCCTCAGCTAGACAAGGCTTTCAACCACTAATGCTCAATAGATTATAGGTTCAATGGATAGATGGAGAATATTTACTGTACCATCAAATGCATACATAAACACATATGAGTGGCTAGCTACAAAAAGCAAATGAAGCTTACAAATATAATTTATCAATGCAGAGATAAGATGATAGTTATCTGGCATTTGACACAAAAGAAAACATGAATAACCCATTCAAGTGAAAGCTTAGAACAGAGGGAATGATGGGGATTGAACATATAATAGCAAAATAAGCTTATATTACTAGAATGAAGATGAGACATTGAGAGGAGCAGAGTCTCCACAGTCTCCAAAAGTTGAACCCTTGATCCTCTGAACTTTTAACCATTTATAGGCCTTTTACAATGCTCTCGAACCCTCTGAGGCTCGAGAGGTCTTAATCTATCCTCTCTGTCTTTTTAATGACTTGATGCCATGACTAGACATACATGAGCTCGGAGGTCTCTTTTTCTAACAGCAGAGTAACCACATTCTGGTAATTTTGTTGTGTTGTCAGGTAACTCGCTCGTGCCAACGATGCTCCATGACCATTTCTGTTGGTTCGGCTGTGTTGCATTGTTGTTTTTCCCTTTTTCGGCTTTCTGTCTCCCAGCCTCTATTCTGTAACAGAATGGGTCTTCGAGCCTTCGAAATCCTTTCGAATACCAAAAATGATTGTTTTCTGTTTTACAAAAAGAAACGCTGCAACACTGTGAAATTCCGCCAAGATCTATTCATTCCGGACTTCAAAAGTCCTTAAATACGGTATATTCCTCTATCGGGTCCGTCCTCATCACTATCGCAATTCAATTCGGCCTTTCTCCTTTGTATTTTAAAAATACGTTAAAAGTTGTGAAAATCACGTGAAGATTGGCTCCCTCTGGACTTCAAATATTATATATTTCCCTTCACGAACCCTTTCGGTTCCAAGTCTTATCGCATCACATACATGTATGGGTATAGGCCCCACTCCTCTGTGAAGCTCCGATGCGATTAATCGCAATCGCATATATATATATCCTGCTCCTCTGTGAAGATTAGATGCAATATTGTGATGTGATTAATCGCAATCGCATATAGCGATAACCCCAGGCCATTTGGTGAGCGCTCTGTAATGCTAGTCGATTGCGATTTTCCGATTAGATCTGGACCGTTGATCAGACAGATCTGACGGCTACTATGCATTCATAGTTCAAGCCTCCGCTACTTTGTTTTTCACTGTTTTTTCTATGTTTTTGTTTCCCGATAGTGTTTCTCCACCTTTTGGAGAGTTTACTCTTGTGATTATCTTGATCTTTTAAACGATTTTTTAAAGACTTAGAAAGTTCTTAGATCCATTTTGGATCTGTTTGGATCAGTACCTCAGGGCTAACATGGCTTATGGCCAAAGCAGAGCAAGAGGAGATGTGGTCATTGGAGCTAAAACAGGGGACATTTCTGCTAAAAATAGCAACCCTCTACCTCAGGGGCTAACACTGGCTCCTTTTGGGGATGAAAGCCTCCTTGTGAGGTTTCAAGAACTGCAGACTACTGTCTTTCCAGTAACAACCCAAACAAACTTATCTCCTAATGTTCCATTGGGCATGGAGTTTATTTGTATATAAAATACAAAAACTAAAAAAAACCTATTACAATATTAAGGCCTTAGAGCCTCATATGAAGTAAAATTTCAAAAACCACCCATTGACTGGGCCATCAAAAACACCTTCCCCCTCCAAATTGTGCAGAATGAAAGTATTGTTCATCTGAACTTGAGAAATGACAAACGGTCCTGTCCATAAGGCATCAAATTTATCGTGGTTGCCCTTCTTTTCCTTCAATGCATCCCATTTGAGAACCCAGTCACCAACCTGAAAACTATCCATTTTTGCCTTCCTATCAAAGGTTTCTTTGATTTTCTTCTGATGAATTCTTGACTTCTCAACCAGTTGTTCTCTAATTTGTTGTAATTCAACCAGGTTACTCATTCTCCTCGCTATGTCATTCTCTTCATCATGTTCTTCTTGCAAAAATTTGGCCACAAGGAGAACTGGCTGGATAGGAAAAACAACATCAGTGCCATAAATCAGCTTAAATGGAGAATTTCCTATGGACTTCTTGTTGGTAACTCCGTCAGCCCATAGTGAAAACTTCAACTTGGAATCCCAGCTCTTTTTGTTGTCCTCCAACAGTTTTTTGATTATCCTTACAAGAATATTGTTAGATGATTCTGCCAGGCCATTGCCTTGAGGATAATATGAGGTAGAATGCACCAATTGAATGCCCATGGCTTCACACATGTCCACCAATTCTTCTGCCCTAAAAGTTGTTGCATTATCAGTGACTAGTTTGGTTGGGCAACCAAATCTAGTGAAAATATTCTCATTCAAGAACTTTATGATAACTTGATGATTAGCATTTTTAGTGGGTATGGCCTCAATCCATTTGGTGAAATAATCAGTGGCTACCAAGATCCATTTGTGATGGCCATTGGAATGTGGATTGGTGTCACCTATGAAGTCCAAGCCCCATTTCTGGAAGGGACCGTTGACGTGTACTGCCTTCAAGGGCAAAGATTTTAGTTGTTGTCTTCCTGCAAACCTCTGACATTTGTCACAAGATTTCACAAAAAAAAACACATGAGAGAACAGAGTAGGCCAATAAAACCCAGCTCTCAAGATCTTGTGGGTTGTGGTTTTCCAATAATGATGCCCTCCGCAGATGCTAGAATAAAACTGGTGCGTGACTTCCACAGATTGTCCTCTGTCTAGACATCTCAAGAGGATCCATGATGGGTCTTTCCATTAAAGCAGGTTTTTATTAATGCAGAATTTGGCTGATCTAAGCTTAATGGCCCGGGATTGACTCGAGCTAAGCCTTGGAGGGACTTCTAGCTTCTGCAAAAAATGAACTATACTGGAATACCATTCACAGGTGGCTAGATTTTCAGCCAAAGACTGATTCTGCTCTCGCTCTACTGCTGCTTCCTCTATCCGCTCACCACTTGAATTTGAACCCACGCAATTGATGTCTAACAAACTGCAATTTTCCTCAGCCATACGCTTAGCCAAGCCCTGGCCTTTGACAAGCTTGGTGGGCTTCACTTCTATGTTGAACTCTAGGAATTTTCCAATCCATTTAGCTCTCTTTCCATCAATATCTTGCTGAGTTAGGATGTCTTTTACTGAGGCTGAAGTTACATATACAAGCACTTTGGAATGCAGAATATAAATTTTGAATGCCTTTAAAGATTTTATGAGAGCATAAGCTTGTTTTTCAATAATGTCATACCTTAGTACAGCGTCCCTTAGAGTTTTGCTGAAAAAGGCCACAGGGATTTCTACGCCTTCCTCGTTTTTCTGCAATAGAACCACTGCAAGTGTATCATAAGAGGCAAAAGAGAAGATATAAAACTCCCTGATATAATATGGGCTTATTAGAGTGGGAGCTTCCATGATAGCTTGTTTGATGGCTTCGAAAGAGCTTCTCGAACCATCTGTCCATTTTATTTCTGATCCTTTCTTCAGCATGGAAGTGATGTGCTTTACTAGCTCTGCAAAATTTGGAATAAACCTCCTGACAAAGTTAATCTTACCCATGAAAGATTGAATGTCCCTTTTTGACCTTGGGATGGACAATGTTTGAATTGCTTGAACTCTTGTTGGATCGATCTTCACACCTTCAGCAGAAACAATATGTCCCAGCAGTTTTCCTTCTTCTGGAGAAAATTGTGACTTCTTTGGGTTTATAGAAATTCCAAAACATATGCACTTTAGAAACACCTTCTTCAAATGCTGCAAATGGTCCTTGTGACTGCTGGAAAACATTGTTATGTCGTCAAGGTAAATAAGGACAAACTTGCCCTTCTCTCCCACAAAGGCTATGTCCATAGCCCTCTGAAAAGTAGCCCCAGCATTCATCAGTCCAAAAGGCATCTTGGAGTACATGAAAGTGCCCCAAAGCGTAGTGAAGGTGGTCTTTTGTTGATCTTCTGGATGTACAGCAATCTGATTGTAACCTGAAAATCTATCTAGGAAATACATGACTCTAGCCCCTGAAACTTTTTGCAGTAAGTGTTCCATCTTAGGCAGGGGGTAGTTGTCTTTTTAGAGCATTTGTTCAAATTCCTGAAGTCAACACAAAGCTTGATTTCTCCATTCTTCTTTCTTACTACCACAAGGTTAGCTATCCACTTTGAATACCTTAGGGGAACTATGATCTTGGCATCCAACAGCGTCTTAATTTCTTTTTCAATCAAAGCAAATAAGAGAGGGCTAATAAGTCTTAATTTCTGTTTAAAACGAATAGTGTTCTTCTCCAGTGGAATTTTATGCTGAATGATGTTGGTGTCATAGGTCTTATGCTCACTGTACTCTCAAACAAAAATATCAGCAAATTGTTTCATCAGGGTGCAATACTCGAAACTTTGGGCAGAAGACAAGTGAGTGGACAGATTTATGTACTTTGGATGGGTTGGACTCCCTACATTATGTTTATGAACAGCAGACTCATTTTCTTTTTTGGTAGGCTTATAAGGTACATCATTATGATCAAACAGCTTCTCTAGGGGCACCAATCCTTTGGGTATATGGTTACTAGGAAGCTGAACAATGCTATCATGACCAATCTCTTCCTTTAGCTTGGACTGGTTGCATTCTTCAATGGTTTCGTTTTCTTGGTCGATGTGTACTTCAGAAAATTCATCAATGACTTGTAAAAATCTATTAATTTCATCATCATCTTCAAAAACTTTCCAATATTTGACATTGTCAGGCAGAGATAGTCTATATTTCACTTGAACTTCATAGGTCAATTTAGGAGGCAAAGAAGGAATAAACGAGCTAGTAGACATAGCAAGGGAATCACCAAGTTGGTTCTTCATTCTCGAGATGTAAGAAATGCTGAAAAAATTAAAAGAGTCATTGAGCTTCCATACCTCATCTCTATATGCTTTCAGCCTTGGATGCTTTGCTTGGAAACTTTTGTTGACAAGCTGAATGATAAGGTCTGCATCTCCAAACACCTTCAGACCTTTGATGCCCATTTCTTTAGTAGCGTTTAAGCCCAATATAAAGGTTTCATATTCTGCTATGTTATTTGTGACCTGGAAAGTTAACTTGAAAGATAAATGAATGCATTCTTATGTGGGGGACACAAGGACTACACTTGCCCCTGCAGCATCCTTAGAGCAAGCTCCATCAAAGAACATGTCCCAAATTTGTGGGCCTTCTTCCTCTGTGATCTGAAAAACCGATTTCTTAAGCTGCATGGAGGCCAACTAGGATTCTTCAATCTGAAGAATACAGTCTCCAAAATCAGTGTCAACAGCATAGATGGGATGATTAGTGGGATTCCTTTCATCACTGACTATATAAGCCAACTCAGCTTCCCTGTATAATCTCCTACTCTCACCTCCAAAAACTGGGACAGTAGTATAGGACAGATCATTTTGCAATGTTTCGCCTAATCTCTTGATCCAACCTCTGGAGAGAAACATGCCAAACTTGGGGGGTACATCTGCTACCACAATATCCATCACCATGCTCTTCATGGGCAACTGAGACAAGGTGATGGCCAGGTCCTTGATTAACCCCAAACATTTCACTTTTCTAGAGTCAAAAGAAAACAGGTCATGATAAGACTTGGTAGTGTCAAGACCCAACTCATCCATGACAGCCTTGAGCATTAGATTATGGTTGGCCCCTGTGTCCAGAAGGCAGTTATGAAAGATTTTGTCATAAATAATCAAAGATACATAGAATGATGGGGAGTTGTCATCACAATTTTCAATCATTGGGCTGAAAACAACAGCTAATTTGTCATCTTGCAGATTTACATAGTTAGTAGAGGCTTGGATGGCTTTAGGCTCAAGGACCTCAAGGATAAATCTCTTGAAGGACTCATTCTTCACTATTTCAATCAGAGGTATAGGTATGCTTAGCTTCTGGATTTCTGATTCAAAACTGAAAGGAGAAGGAGACTTGTCAAGGCCTCTTACCTTGTGAGTTGGAGCTTTGAGGATGATAGGATCAACTGTTGGTCGTTTCTGCTTATTAGCTTGTTGTATTGCAGGGACTGCAGCTCTCTGAATGGAAGTTTCTTTGGCATTATTCGTCTTCGACCTTAGATTATATCTGTGTTGATCAGCAGTTTGCAGAACAGCTCCACCATCCCAATCTTCGTTGATCTGGTCATTGAATAATGACTTTTCATAGGTAGCTAAGGTCAAAAAGAAGGCACTGCCTTTGTCTTCCAAACAATGGATCTCATCATCTTCTTCAAACTGCTCTTCTTCCATGACTACATTTTGGAAAGGGTTCTTCACCCTTTGGTCTTCATTGTCATCTTTGCTTCTTTGTAGAATCTACAACTGCTCATTAGCTCTTCTATATGGATTTGGATTTCTAGGAGCAAAGGTATTAGGAACTCTTCCTTTCCCAGGGTGTTGCTCAACCTTTAATTTGGATATTTCAGAGGCTAGTGACTCTATCATCTTGGTCATTTTATCTATCTTGGGATCTGAAGATGATGAAGATTCGCCCCTCTGTCTCCTTCTATCAACATTCCCCTTGAGCTTCTCTACAGCCATGATGTTCGATTCTACTTCCAAGGCTACATCCTGCATATCAGCTAAGGTAGCACATCATCTCTCCCTCAACAGTAAACAAAAGTCAGAATCAAAGGCATTAGCATAGATGATTTTAGCAGAGGTAATGGTGGGTTTTACTTCAGCGGGTATCTTGTTGTACATGCAGTTAAACCTCTTATTAAAATCAGACAACAACTCACCATTTTCCCTCTTTAAGTTCCCAAACTCGGTGTGGTAGTAGAGTAGATCCTTATTATCCCCCCAATAGGAATGCATCATATAAAGCCCCAATATCTGTTATAGACCTTGAGGTCAGTTCTCTGAACCATTTTCTAGCCTCCATCTAGACTTTGGACAAAGACTCTCATCCATACATTATCTTCACTAGTGTCTAGGTTATCAACATAGCTATAGAATGATTCAAGATGTTCCTCAGCTGAAACACCTTCAGTCCCAGTGAACTTAGGCCTATACTTCTGATATTATACATTAGGCATGGAATTCAAAGGAGTGGGTAGTACTAGAGGACCATACCTAGCAGCTATGATTCTTTCCATTTTGGTAGGTGCTTATGGTCCTGCCATGGCTGTGGTGGCTATAAGGACACTGGAAGTCTAAATGACAGAGGGCTAAGGAGTGACTGATAGGACTAAAGGAGTATGATGGATAGGAGGAGAGGTTTCCTTTGGGCTTGCAATAAAAGGAGAACCTAAAGAATAAAGAGCTCTATGAATCTATGAGATTTTTTCTTCACTGCTAATATTAGATGCTATATTCTCAACATGTATTTGTTCTATTACAAGATTTTCTTGAAGAGATATAGAATATTGTTTAGAGCTACCTGAAATTGGTGCTCCTTTTTGCAATGCCTTTCTTTCTTTGATGATTTTTTCAGGGTCAGATACTGGGTCAGCTTGTGACTTCTGAGGATTTCTCCGAGTATGCCTCACAAACTAAGCCAGAACTTATGAAGTGGAGTCGCCAAGAGGTTTGTCTTCCAATAGAGTCGCCAAATAGATGATTACAACCAAAAAAGTGCCCAGACTTTGTCTATTATCAAAGTTGGATCTGTGTCGTCTCCTAAGGAAGCTAAGCTTCAATCTTCTTTCCCCGGAAACAGCGCCAATTATGTTAGCACTCCAGGAAGCTCTCCTAAGTTGTAGCTCGGAGATGCCTAGAAACATAAATCTTCAATATCGTTCTCTGAACTATTGGAATGGATTGGGGTTTGGATCAAGTCAGATGACCGTTTCAACTCGATTTCACTCAAAACTTGCATGAACACCCTCAGCTAGACAAGGCTTTCAACCACTAATGCTCAAGAGATTATAGATTCAATGGATAAATGGAGAATACTGACTGTACCAGCAGATGCATACATAAACACATATGAATGGCTAGCTATAGAAAGAAAATGAAGCTTACAAATCTAATTTATCAATGCAGAGTTAAGATGACGGTTATCTGGCATTCGACACAGAAGAAAACATGAATAACCCATTCAAGTGCAAGCTTGAAATAGAGGGAAAGATGGGGATTAAACATATAACATAAAAAGAAGCTTGTATTACTGGAAAGAAGATGAGACGCTGGGAGGAGCAGAGTCTCCACAGTCTCCAAAATTTGAACCCTTGATCCTCTAAACTTTCAACCATTTATAGGCCTTTTACAATGCTCTCGAACCCTCTGAGGCTTGAGAGGTATTAATATATCCTCTCTATCTTTTTAACGACTTGATGCCATGACTAGACACACATGGGCTTGGAGGTCTCTTTTTCTAACAGCAGAGTAACCACATTCTAGTAATTTTGTCGCATTGCCAGGTAGCTCGCTCGTGCCAATGATGCTCCATGACCATTTTTGTTGGTTCGGCTGTGTTGCGCTATTGTTTTTCCCTTTTTCAGCTTTCTATCTCCTTGGATGAAGAACCATCTCTGGTGCTTCTCCTTATCTCCTCCTGCATCAGATTTGACCAAAGTCGTTCCCAATCTAGCAGTTTCTCTCTTCCATTTACCGAGTCTTGGTAGCTATGCTAGCTCTTAGGAAGTCCGAAGAGAGCAAGACTCACCATGTCATCATCAATTGTAGTGATCCCTACACTTCCAAGCTCTTCCCTGCAGGTGGTGAACTTGTTCAGATATGTAGAGATCGTGTCGCCTTTTTCACACTTGATTTTTCGAAGCTTGTCTTTCAGCCCCAGCTTCCTCTAATCGTTGTTGTTCTGATATAGATCTTTCAATGTTTTCCACATTGAAAATGGTGTCTCCTTCCCATGGAGACTCGAGACTATTTGGTCTCAAACTCCCTCCATAATGATTCTCCTTACTCTAGCCACACATTTCTTCCATTCCGCCAATTTTGTAGCATTAGCCATTGTCGGCTTGAGGGCTTCTTGATCAATGAAGTCCTTTAGACCGTTATCCTCTAATACTGCTTCCATGTGATCCTTCCAGGCTATATAATTCAAGCTACCATCAAGGGCATACTTGAGTCTTAAACCGTTGAACACCATTGGTGAAATTGAGATGTGATAAGAACTCGATTTTTATATTCAAGAACCTCAAACTTTGAACTTCTCCCTTCTTGTATACTGTTCTTCGCTTTGATCACCTTTGCTCTGATACCATGTAGAAATTCTCACTGCAGATAACCTGATTATGCAATATACTAAAGCAAAATACAATATCTACTTCTACAACAAACTTGTGAAAGCTTAATCGAATATGAGCAAGATCAAATAGAACACATATAACTGAGAATGACAAAGCAATCACACATGAACACAGAAGAATACTCTAGGGAAAGCCTCAGCGAAAAAAAACCCGATCTCTGTATTATCGTGCAAGTGGAAATATGTCCAGATTACACAAAGCCTTAGCTCGGAAGCTATCCAACTCTTAGTACAATCCCTCTGTTGCTCATAGACAGTCAAAGGCTTCTCACAAACCTTCTCCTCTACCCTCCAAGCCTCCTATTTCCTTGCCCAATTTCTCTTGGGGTCCAATGCTGCCACCTATGTGAATTCACCTCTCACACTTCTCACTAAACTCAGAAGTAACTGCACAATCTTGAAGGAGATAATTCCTTCTGCATGGATGAGTTTCCTTTATAGGAAAATTCCTCCAACTGATAGTACATTGTCCCTTCCTTTAATCTCAATTCGGTCTCTGTCTGAACTGACATGCATGAATTATTTATGAGAGAATATTCAGTTATCTAGAGAACACTAGTTGCATGCATGCATGCATTAACTAACTAAACTCACAATTAGTTCCTCCAACTGTTTGGAACTAATTTAACTGGACTTAACTCAGTTAACTGAGTTAACTAATTACAACTCAAAGTACAACTCATCCTCATCTCCTTAACTAAGGGATAAATTCCTCAATCAATGGAGAAACTGTTGCATGTCTTCACATAGACTTCATGTTTGATTTCCTACACCTAATTTACTCGAGATGAATTAATTAATTATTTTACAAATAGCTGCTAAAATCAAATTCAAATTTTACTTCTCAATTTTAGTTCAGGGACTAACTAAAACTGGAATCCATCCCGAAATGCTATTTATAGCAATGCTATTTTTAGCACTTCCATTTTTCATTCCTTATTGCTATGTCCAACACTGGTACCCGAACTGCGATTTTTAGCATTTCTTGTTGCCATTTTCAACAGATATTTGAGGTCACTTTGCTTGAGCATGCCTTCAAATTGATTTAAATTCTAAGCCAAGATGTATAAGGGATCTCCCAAGTCTATTCAACGGTCATCAACCATCACAAAAAAATCCCTACATGAATACATTTCTTCTCTTCACCCTCTTCTACCTCTTCACAAAGAATGCACACAACAACAATGGCCAAATTAAGGGCTGGCCCATTCCACTTCTAGCAATGGACAGAGGAAATATCATAGCTATCACAAGAAACTTGGCCATATTCTTTTTTTTGTGGTTACAAACTAATATCAAAAAATCACAAATCAGAACTCAAATTTTAATTGACAAAGTGATTTGCAAAATGCAACCAAAAAGAAAAATGATTTATTAGGATGAAAATGAAAACGATGACAAAGATTTTAACATACTAGTCCCTCATCGAATCAACGTCTCATTTCTTAGCATCAAAAATTTCTTTGCCTTGGTCCATCGATCCCACATCTCGTTTCTTCATGTGTCAACGATCTCACCCTCACATAGACACCATCACGCACTCATGCAAAGACACCACAACATTAACAACCACAAATAAACAAACACACATACATAAACACATACCGAACAAAGACTACACACAACACAAATATAGTGCTCCACAATACAAACTTCACAAACTCATTAAGAGCCTGCCTACGAGAGAGACAGCTAGCAGACAAAAGCCAAGACGTAAAGAGATCTGTGACTTTGTACTTGCTTTAGCATACTATTGGGAACGGGATCCCCCAAGGACAGTTTTGGGGCTAAAAGCCCATGTTTTGGGTCGAATTTTGTAATAAAATTGTAAAGTCTTCGCATTTTGTGGTCGTGGAGCACGAAGGTGTCATGAGTCATAAAGGGTTATCTGCCCTTAATTTTTGTAAAGTAAAGTCGGTTGTAAAGATATACCCATGGTCCGCGGACCATTGGATTGTATAAAAAGAGCTAAGTAAGTAAGCTCTAAGTAGTTCAGATGAGTCATAAGTTGTAAGGAGTCTTGAGCAATAAGGAGGAAATTCTAAGTTTCGAGTCTTAGAGTAGGTAGAGGCTCTGCAGTTGAGTGCGCAGAGGCCTAAGGTAGAAGTCTGCAGCTGAGTGCACAGACCCCTGCCGTTGTGTGTGCAAGGCGGATAGATTCTATAATCATCTGAAGATATCAATAAAGAGAAGTGTTCTACAGGTTCTGTGGCATTGTTTTCTGTTAATGCATCTTTTCATATTGTGTATAATTTCAATTATAATGCTTATGCACTGCACGAATGTATGTAATTACGTTGGATAATTGAACGCAATTAAAGATATATATTTGCGCAGGGCTAACTGTGATTGTTTAATAATATAAGTAAGACATTTAAGGATAACTTGGAAACCTATTCTATACGTTGCTTTAGCAACGCGAAAGTACCTGAACTGCATGTTAGGGCTGCACGAAGGCCAATCGTACCCCTTCGTGGAGGTACTGAAAGGCGGAATAAAGGGCTAGATTGACAAAGCCCTAGAACTTCACTACCTGCGCGAAAGCAAGAATAAGAGGAATAAACCGACATCCCGACCATCTCAGGGTGTGGAAACGTGGTTCTAGCACCCCCCCATAGTGCTTCGGGTGAGACTTCATTCCGCGCTCCATGGACTGATGTCGAAAGGGCCAGTAGTGTAGGGATTTGTTTGGCCAAATAACATTGAACATGGGTCAGGCCCCACCAAGCCAACAAATGGTTCTGTTGCCGAGACCGGAATCTGCATAAGAGATGTGTGATGTCGTATCACTAGAATCTAACTAAGAAAAAGATCGAAGACTGGTTGGATAGGAATATCCACGAATTCGCGGTGCAGGAGAACAGAAACCTGCGACTGACCAAGAAACGTTGGCTGGACAGGTACCTATATACAGAAATACACAAGATCTTTTTCTGTTCCTTTCCTATTGAGCTATACGAGTGGATCGCGAAGCTAGCAGATAGCCAAGGACGGTGGAGACTTGACGGTCCTATTGTTTGGACTCCGGAGTTAGTACAGAGACTGGAAGCCTCTGAGGACAAGATTGCCCATGCTACCGATCATTGGCTCAATCGCATCATAGGAGGATTTGTGATTGAATTCGCGGTCGACACCTCAGTCAGCTACAGCGAGGCGAAGCGATTCTTTTTCAAAGGACCGCGAGGTAAAGTACTTGAAGTCTTTGAATACCTAGATTAAGATGTTATTGTGCGAAAAACGGGTTATCAAGCTACCTTGATGTTCGGAGCTACGCGAAGTGGAAAACCTTACAGGAATGAAGGAAGAAAGGGTCCTGAATATAGTCCATTGATTTCACCTCCATTGGGTGGCGAAGAGGGAGAAGTGCAGGCTTAACCGTGAAGTGCTATTTAGTTAATAAGACAAGGATTCCCGCGACGGCCACCTCCACCCACACCACCTCCAACCTCACCACCGTCACCTGCGACTTCACCCGTACCACCTCCGCCTACACCACGGTTCAGCATGGAAAATTCGGTGAAGCTGCCTTTGTTTAAAGGTTTGGGAAATAAGGACCCAGACCAATTCTGGTTCGTGGTGAAAGCTATATGGGAAGCTCAAGGCGTTACATATGATCACTTGAAGAAAGAAACACTAGTTAGTGCACTACAAGATCGCGCCCTAACCTGGTACATTAAGTACTCTAATGATAACCCAAACACTAGAGTGGCAGACATCCAGACCGCACTGAACAAAGAATTCAGTAGGCCTAAATCTGAGGCACAGTGGATTGTGGAGTTCAAAGAAATCACGATGAAGCCAGGTGAGACACCTTGGGAATTAGATCAAAGGTTGAAGTGTCAGATCCACGAAGCTAAAATGAACTTAGCAGAAGGACAGCATCGCGAGTGGTTTGTGGCTTCGCTCTTGCCACACCTAAGGTTTGCGCTGTCACAACAGAAGATAATGACTCAAACATAGGCCTTGGAGATTGCAATGAGACTGCATGAAACACTGATGCAAGATCCAAATCTGGGCATTCAACAGATCCATGCGCAGCTCAAAAATCTGTGCCTTGAGATGCAAAGTTTGAAGCAGGACAGAACAGTTCGACCAAAGGTGCACGAAGAGATATGGTGCCTAAAATGCAAAGGTCAAGGACATGACAAAAGACCATTGCCTGGTCTTTGTGAACTACATGGCAGGAGGAGGACCAATGCCTTTGAGGTTGGAAGCTCAAGCAGGACCAAGCACAGGGCCTACATTGTGGTGTGTTATATGTCAGGTAACAGGAAAATATGCCACGGATAACTGTCATTTGTTGTAGAAGTTTGTACAAACACCACAATGACTGTTTTGCAACTTTTGTAGGTCGATAGGGCATGATGAGCACAACTGTAGGAGCTATGAATTGATGATGGATAGAACACCTGCCTATAGAGTTCAGGCAGAAACATGGCCCCTTGACCAGAGCACAAGGATGGCGTGGACAGGCTTTCAAGGGCGCAGACAAGGCCGAGGCGAAGGAGGACCTAGCAGAGGTCGGGGATAGCTGATTTGCTACAATTGTGGAGGACCAGGACACTATGCCCGCGATTGCACTAACCCAACGCGTCCGTCGTGCAAATATTTCACTCTGTTTTATTATGAGACAGAGGATTGTCCTATGCTGATAGCGAGGATACGCGACAAACGGGCACTACCACCTTAGCGAACTCAGAACTTGCAAATGATGAGGTCTGAGCCTCGTCAAAAGGATCCAAATGTAAATATAGTGCTCCGAAGTGGGATTGCAACAGGAGATGATAAGGGGAAACAACCTGAAGACAACGCATGGGTTCGCAAAGCTCCGACGAAAAACGTTGACTTCGATTTGGAACGCGCATGCGAAACGTCCATGGAAGCAAAGAAGAGCTTCGTTGAGGCCTCCACCTCAGGGAGCAAAGATAAGCCTAATTAGGAAATGGACCCTTCTATGCTTACGACCTTTCTGGAAACCTGCATGAAGTTGCTGCGTGACAGCAAGGCTGTGAAGGGATTACAGGATCTTATAAATAGATGCGTCGAAAACACTTCGAGTGAACCACGCGTGGTACGAAAGATTGGTAAGAATAAAACAAGGACAGGACGGGAGATGAGACTGACTACGCAAATAGGAGATTATGAGATGGATCAGGTTATTTTGGATCTGGGGTCAGACGCGAACATCCTACCAAAGAAGAATTGGGAACAGATGGGAAGACTCGCGCTGCAGTAGTCTTTGATTTAGTTAAGGATGGAAAATCAACAAAAGATCATCCCCATGGGGCGGCCGCAGGTGGTGACTGTAGATATTGAAGGCACGAGCGCACTGGCTGACTTTGAAGTAATAGAAATTGTAGATAATAGCAACCCCCTACCTTGCGCTCCTTGGCATTGATTGGGCTACTGATATGAACAAGGTAATCAACCTAAAGAAGCGAAAAATGATATTTGAGAAGAAATCACTCAGTGTAATAATACCCCTAGATCCTACTAAAGGATCACATTATACTAAACCAGTTCGTGATTATGAGAGAGATGACGATCTGGACTGTATTTATAAGATAATAGCGCAAGACCAAGATTGAGTGAATCCAACAACGAATGGACGAATTACATGGGATCGCGAGAGTTCCTGCACCTCAGACTCTGATGAAGAATTAGAGCACTAGCAGAATCGGTTACATCAAGTAACCACATTGAGTTGTAACATGATAACCCGGTCACTGCACTGTGTCGTCAGAGGTAAGAAATCTGCCCACTTATGATGGCTTGAATGATGTAGATATCTTTTTGGATGCATCCGAGAGGGAGGTACCAGAGAAGCAGCGCATCTAGGCTTTGGACTAGGCATTGCGCACTACGCCCACAAGGTGGTGGGGTACGCACAAGGATAACTTTGATGATTGGTGTGAATGTAAGAGGATGATGAGAACACGCTTTGGGAAGCCGAAGGTACCATTGACAGAAAAATATGATGGGCTGGATGATCCGTGCACGCACTTGGCCAAATGGACTCAGGCTTATAGGGAGAAGCCCCAACCTGAATGGGTGCACTTGTTTTGTCACACCCTGGATGTCATCCCGATGAACTAGTACTTAGAAACAGAGCTCCACCATGGTATAGGTGAATGGGTATTCTGCGTGAGGGATTCATAATGACATTCAGTTTTGAAGATGGGTTTGAATATATCGACGAAGCGCTACAAGAAGTAAAAGCAACAATCTTTAGGATACCGCAGGATCCTTTGGACTTGATTCAGCCTGGTTGGGCTACTCAGCTGAGTCACGCGCTGGAATTCTATAACGTAACCGTTGAAGAAAAAATGAGGATCCAAGAAAGGTTAACATCCCTAAAACAGAAGGTCACCACGAGGTTGAAGGACTGCAAATTAAGAATCCTGATATAACCGCACCGCTGAAAACGAAACAAGTAAATATTGGTACGGAGGCAGAGCCCAAATTCGCGAAGATTAGAGATTACTGGGATGACGCGACAGTGGATAAAGTCGCTGAATTGCTCCGTGAATACCAGGATTTGTTCCCTACCAAGTTTACGGATTTAAAAGGGATAATCGAGGACCTAGGTGTTATGAAGATCACGTTGAAGCCCGACGCGAAACCAATTAAGCAAAGACCTTACCATCTCAATCTGAAGCATAAGGAGAAGGTCCACTTAGAGCTAGACAAGATTCTCGCATCAAGCATCATTGAGCCTATGGAAGAATCTGATTGGGTAAGCCCAATGGCGATACAAGAAAACAAGCAGAAGGATGAAATAAGGATATGCGTAGATCTCCGAAAGTTGAATGATGCTTGTGTACATGATCCTTTCCCGACTCCTTTCACTGATGAAATGTTGGACAATGTAAGTGGCTAGGAAGCTTATTCCTTCACTGATGGGTTCTCTGGATACCATCAGATCAAAATTGCATCGGAGGATAGGAGCAAGACAACCTTCATGACTAAGTGGGGGTGTTTTCAATACACTGTAATTCCTTTTGGATTGAAGAATGTGCTTGTGATTTTTTCGCGCATAATCATTGCGGCGTTCAAAGAATTTATTCATAAGTCCCTAGAAGTGTACTTTGATGACTAGACTGTGTTTGGGTTGGTGAAACGCCATGTCACAAGTTTACGTCTTATGCTAGATACTTGTCAAAGATACCAGATCGCGCTCAATCTGAAGAAATGCCTGTTTTATGTTCCTTTTGGGACCCTGCTAGGTCATGTGGTTTGAAAACAGGGATTGATGGTAGATCCCGTCAAGATTGTGGTGATACTTAACTTGGAAGTGCCGAGGAGTGTGAAGCAGTTGCGCGCTACCCTAGGACATACTGAATATTACAAAAAGTTTATCAAAGGCTATCCCCAGATCACCGCGCCTATGGAAAAGTTGTTGAAAAAGGATGTCACATTCCACTGGAATGAGGACTGTAAGAAAAGTTTGGATGTATTGAAGGAAAAGATGGTCGTCGTGTCGATTTTAGTCTTCCCGGATTGGAAGAAGGAGTTTCATGTACATGTCAATGCATCATGCATAGCGTTGGGAGTTGTACTAACACAAGCTGGCAGAGGAGACTTGGACCAACCTATAGCGTTCTCAAGCAGAAGGTTATCCAAAGCGGAGAAAAACTATTCCACCACCGAGTGCGAAGGGTTAGCTATGGTATACACCCTCTAGAAGTTTAGACACTATTTGTTGGGAGGCCATTTTAAGATGTATATGGATCATTCTGCATTGAAATACCTGGTCAATAAGCCTATGTTGGGGGGAAGAATCTGCAGGTGGCTTTCATTGTTCCAGGAGTATGATTTTGAAGTTATTGTGAAGCCTGGATGACTAAACAAGGGACTAGACCATCTGTCGCGCATCAAAACAGGGGAAGAGCCAACTAATTCGGAAGAAGGATTGCCTGACGCGCAACTATTTGCAGTGCGCACCATGGATGGTCATTTTGAAGATATCATACACTTCCTAACAACAGGAACTGCCCCGGAAGGATACACTATCCAGCAAAAAAAGGAGTTAGTGGTCCGCGCGGTAGACTTTTCTGTCATTGCCAGGCATCTGTATAAAATGGGGTCCAATGAGATATTGCGACGGTATGTACCTGAATTTTAAAGGAGCACTTTCCTCGCGGATGCTCATGTGGGTGCCGCGGGAGGACATTATGCAAGGACAGCGACTACGCAGAAGATTCTACGCACAGGGTTGTGGTGGCCAACCCTCCATCAGGATTAGAAAGCGTATTGTAAGGCATGTGATGTGTGTCAAAGGACTAGCAGGCCATCGCTGAGGGATGAGCTGCCTTTGAATCCACAAATGACATTACAACCCTTTGAGAAATGGGCAATAGATTTTGTGGGAGCCATCCAACCCCAAGGAAAGACGGGAGCAAGGTACATCATCATTGCGACAGAGTATCTGACTGGATGGACGAAGGCACAACCGATAAAGGATTGTACAGTCACGACTACTACGAAGTTCCTCTTTGAGTATGTACTGGCGCGATTCGGGTGTCCTAATATTTTGATGAGTGATTGCGGCACACACTTTTTGAATGAAACGATCAGCGCGCTAACGGAGGATTTTCAGGTATATCACCAGAAGAGCACGCCTTATCACTCGCAGGCTAACGGGACGGTGGAAGCATTCAATAAAGTGATAGAGAACACACCGACCAAGGTTTGAAATTCTCAGCGAAGTGATTGGGACCTACGCATGCCTGCAGTACTATGGGCCTATCGGACGACATGCAAGAAGTTGACTGGACAAACACCCTTTAGGCTTGTCTATGGTGTTGAAGCAGTGATGCCATGGAATACATTGTACCTAGTCTGCGCATAGCGGCACTCATGGGTATGACGGATTGTGGAGCCCTGGAAGAGAGGCTCGTGTAGCTGGCTGAGCTTGAGGAAAAGAGATTTCTAGCTGGATTTCACGAACAGGTCCAAAAGCAGCGCGAAAAAGCATGGCATGATCGGCACATTGAGCTACGCACCTTTAAGGTAAATGACCTGGTTTTGTTATATGACAACAAGTTTGATAAATTTCCAGGGAAATTCAGAATGCACTAGTTAGGGCCCTATGTCATTAAAGAGATTACCAACAGAAGAGTGGTGCAGCTAGTCAAATTGAATGGAGATCCCTTCCCAAGAAAGGTGAATGGTAGTCGCTTGAAGCCATACACCAATGGTCTGACCATGTGACTATATGGAGGTAGCACAGTCTTAGCGCTTTAGGCAACTAAAAGGAGGCTCGGGACTATAAACTACACTGCCCAGGTTGGGGAGTTCTGCGATTGGAGGATTGTGTGATTGGAGGATTGTGTGAAGCAAGGAAGTGTCACAGGGTTCGCGGTAGCGTGAAGGGAGATGCGCTACCCAAGGAGCAATCGTGCAAGTCAGCCAGAAAGTGACCGTTAAAGTCACTATTCATGATTTGACGGTAGAAATGTGGCCAAATGGAGCGGGCGACCAACATTTAAGACAGAATTTATGGATCATATCCTTGAAAATCTGCCACCAATCCGGCATTAATGAACCTAATTTGGGGGAATGGTCGGATTTGAATTCAAACTGCCCTATAAATTACAAGTGGCTGCCCAACGAAAAACACTTGGCATTTCGAGAATTGAGTTGTTGAGCTCTCAGGAGCACACATGAATCGCGAGAACTACGAACTTCTGACAGCGAGTTCAGTATTTGAGACATTGTCGAAGGAGACACAGGAGTTCTTACAGAATATCATGTCGGCACCCACAGAAGCTATAGATACCAAAGAAGAGGATTCGATGCCGGAAATTGAGATGGAGGCAGAGGTAGCTATTCCAGAGGTTGCCGAAGTATTAGCCAAAGTCCCCAAATCACCAGGGACGCCAAGACCAAAGCCGACCCCAACCAAGGAGAGCAGGAAGGATAAAAAGAGCAAGCATCCTGCAATACCGGTGCGCGCATCGCCGAAAAGAAACCCACCAAAGCCTATCGCACAGTAGAAGGGAAAAGCCATCAATTTGGAGCTGGAGGAGGAAGAAATCGCAGACATCATGATGGATGATGAGGATGTGGGAGTAGATGTGGAGGAAGTTGAGGCCCAGGGTGCTGACCCTATCACTCGGTTGCCTGAGTATGTCCCTCCGTAGAAGGGCAAGGCCAAGCTGCCGAAAGATATCGATGAGAGCAAGGCCCCCTTGCAAACCCCTTTACTGCCAGATGAGATTGTTTTCGAAGGATCGCGCTTGGCACAATTTCCGTTATTAAAACTCGAGGACTGGGACTCGGCTGATCATGAGAAGTTCCCACACCTGGCGACCGAGCAATTGATGCGTCGCATCATCAATACATCCACCGGAATGACCGCATTGGAGCTGCGGAGATGGCTCAGAGGAGTAGACAAGGCAGGGTTGCTCAACCTGCTTTGGGTGCCGCACTACAACCGCACCCCAGTTACAGTATTAGTCATCAGGCAGCTACTATGCTTGGTGCATGATGGGTGTCTATGGAAAGAGGAGCCCATACCCATCACTAATAGATTGATCCACAGGATCACGTGATTGCCTTACACATGAGAAAATCCGACCATGATATTTGGTAGAAAAGGTGGTCAGTAGGCCCTCACGAAGGCCATGAAGGAAAAGTTTAAGCTGGTGAAGAAGCCATGTGGATATGCCATATCCAGCATATGTGACCCTGTTGTAAAGGTGGCTACGCAGATTTTAGCAAGGAAGGTGACGAGGAAGTGTTGCGCCGACGAGGTGTCGGCACCTATCATTACACTAGCAGCCCAGTGCACCGAAGGAGTCTAGTTCAACTAGTCAAACTATCTTCGCGGAGAGTTCCTAGCACACTGCCGCGAAGCACAGGAGCTCAGCAAGACATTCCGCTACGCGTGGCTCTTGCTGTCGATTGTGCTGGTACCATGGGAGCTACTAGAGGATAGCCAATTCCCTTCGGTCACGCCAGACCTACCACAAACAGCAAAGTATGCTTCGCTGTGGGCGACCAAGGATGCACAACGAATCAAGGACAGCAAGATCTTCTGGATCTTGATGGAGATGAACATTCGCATGGCCATCAATCGCAAACCGGAGTTTTCGCCTACGGTGTTTGCCAACCTGCAGGGCTACACAGAGTTCAAAGCAGATTTTCACCATGTGGCCATCAGGGCATGGAAGGACCCTACGCAGAAATGGTATGAATTGCCTTACCTAGCAACGAATGACGCCATTGATGCAGTATTTGATCGATGGCCAGCAAAGTGGCGCACCACAACAGACTTGGCGGTGGCCGGGAGAAAGTTCGCCACACAGAGAAATAAGGAGGAGGCCAAGCTAAAGATGACGTAGCTGGCCAAAAAGGGAAAGGAGGCTGCTCACAAGGCCCGGGCGGAGCGCGATGCTGCTCAGCAGACAAAAAAGCAAATAGGAGGAACAAAGTTGGGCTCTGACAAGGCCCCTTCACCTGAGACAGAGGAGGAGACGGATGAGCAAACAGAACAGCACGGCATGAACCCACAGGCGACGTCCGCCCGCATCAAGCGTCCAAGGGGGCAGGAGAAAGGAGGGTCTAGGAAGAAATCAAAGGCTACTAAAACATCGTTGGACCCAATCACCCTCACCGAGGGTGATTTGCACGACATTGGTGACACAATGCAGGATGTCACCGCGGAGACCCTACAACAGATTGAGCAGCAGCAGAAAATAATCTTGGGGGCTATCTAGACAGGTCTGCGAGAGCTGCAGACCCAAGCGTCACAAGCTGGCACAGTGTCTACCAGACTTGCTATAGGCACTTCAGAAGTTGCCGAGATGTTGCGCACTAAGGCCTCCAGCGCAATAGTGCTACCTGACAGAGCACTGACCATGGAGAACGAAGCTGACAAGCCCACTGTCAGCGCCCTAAAGGAAGTAGGGTTGAATCTGGCATCGCTCCACCTCTTACAGGATGGAGTGATTGCAAAGCTGAGGGCCCGTGAGCACCGCGCCCTCCAGGTGATTAGTGAGCAACGAATTAACAATGAGAAGATGGCACTATAGCGAGATTTCACCATTGTCACTGTGACCAAGGCGACCAACCAGAATAAGCATATTATACAAGTTGTCGAGGAGACATGTTGAATGGTCTTAGAGTTGGCCATTCCTGAAGAAGAACTAGTCGAGGTGCACGTCCACAACCTAGCCACGGGGGTGTGCGACGCGTACAGAAATGGTGAGGGTTCAGTTGGAGTTGAACCTAGAGATCATAGAGTTACGGTTGAATACCCATCCTTCAACTCCGCCAGAAGTAAAGGAGCAACGGGTGACCACTATCACAGAAGCAGTAGCGGCGGTTGATAGTGCAATAGCAAATTGCACGCAACTTTTTGAGCAGTCATTAGAGGTCCTAACAAGCTTGCAAGAGGACCCTACGGTACAGTGACTAGAGACAAAAGCACGCGAGTTGCAGCAGCGCTATGATGAGGTCAAGGGCATAGCGCGAACCATCACGCTCACACAAACACTGGCGAAGCTACAGGAGGCCAAGCAGCTGAAAGAGCAGGTGGATGAAGCATTGCACAAGGAAGCAGTGTTGAAGGCACGACTGAAGCCCTGGCTGGATGAGGCTTACACGATGACAACCTCTATTGAAGGAAATCTTACGACTTTGCAAACAACTCAGCAAAAGCTTCAAGCCGATAGTTCTGGAGCAGTGACCAAGCAAATGGTGGAAGACACGAAGCAGGCGGCCACGCAGTGCATGGCCGAGGTTGCGGTCATAAGGGTCAAGCTGGGAGGTTTCGCGCTAACATCTCTACGCCTACCAAGTGACTTGAGGGCAAGTCACGATGTTTGTGTTGGGAGCCTGTTGGGAACGGGATCCCCCAAGGATAGTTTTGGGGCTAAAAGCCCATGTTTTGGGTCGAATTTCTAATAAAATTGTAAAGTCTTCGCATTTTGTGGTGACGAAGCGCAAAGGTGTCATAAGTCATAAAGAGTTGCCCGCCCTTAATTTTGTAAAGTAAAGTCGGCTGAAAAGATCTACCCATGGTCCTCGGACCATGGGATGATATAAAAAAAGCTATGTAAGTAAGCTCTGAGTGGTTCATCTGAGTCATAAGTTGTAAGGAGTCTTGAGTGATAAGGAGGAAAGTCTAAGTTTCGGGTCTTAGAGTAGGTAGAGACTCTGCAGCTGAGTGCGTGGAGGCCTAGGGTAGAAGTCCACAGCTGAGTGCGTGGACCCCTGTAGTTGTGTGCATAGGGCGGATAGAGTCTGTAATCATCTGAAGGTATCAATAAAGAGAAGATTTCTACAAATCCTATGTCATTATTTCATGTTAATTCATCTTGTCATATTGTGTATAATTTCAATTATAATTCTTATGCGTTGCATGAACGTATGTAATTACGTTGGATAATTGAACACAATTAAGGATATCTGTTTACGCGGGGCTAACTATGATTGTTTAATAAGATAAGTAAGACACTTAAGGATAACTTGGAAACCTATTCTATAATCTGCTTTAGCAGTGCGAAAGTACTTGAACCACAGGTTAGGGCTATGCGAAGGCCAATCATACCCCTTCGCGGAGGTACTAAAGGGCGGAATAAAGGGTTAGACTGACAAGGCCCCAGAACCACATGACCTACACGAAAGCAGGAATAAACCGACATCACGACCATCTCAGGGTGCTGAAACTTGGTTCCAGCACCCCCCCATACTGCTTCGGGTGAGAGTTCGGTCTGCGCTCTGCGGGCTGATGCTGAAAGGACCAGTAGTGTATGGATTTGTTTGGCTAACTAACGTTGAACCTGGGTCAGGCCCTACCAAGCCAACACATACAAACTAAATTGATGGGGTTGAGGGCATAAAAATATTTGTTAGAAATTAAAAATTCAATTGAAATATTATTTTCTTCAATCTGAAAAAATTCGTTTAGGGGCAGACTTCTTTATATGCTATTCATACTTCTTATTGTTTTCAAACTTCACAACTTCATATATGTAAAGATTCAAATAGATCGAACTCTTCATGATCATAGGAACCTTGATACAGTTATATTTTTTTTTTCTCTTATGAATCTCTTATGCAATGTTGTCTTGCATAGGTTTACCAGTCACCAATTTCTACATGATCTGCCCAATTAGAAACCAATTGTTCTAACAAAACTCTTCTATCATGCAGCAAAATTTTCTTGGGCACTAGAAATGAGCCTCAATAAGAAAACATCTAGTTATCTTCTACACTCTTCACAACACATAGTAGTGGCTCTACAGTGAAGCAAAATAGCTATAGTCAAAATTAAAACTCTGCCCTATATATGAAAGGTGGCCAATTATAGATGTGGGCTAACACAATACAAAAGGTAGAGGGCTTCATTAATCCCAGAAATGTTCAACATATCAACTAGACTCCATCTATCATGTCATAACTCCCATGTTGTTTGTCCAAGATAATCCATTCTAGATTTTAATTATTATAAAATCAATCTCACATCCAGGGGAAAACATTATCATATTAAGATGTTTCTACATTCTGTGGCAGATGGGTCCTTGGCATCAAGCTCTAGATTTTACAATTAAGTAGAATGTCCTTCCTCTATCATTCCCTCAAAATACAAATCAATCCACGTCTTTATTCTCCTACTTAAAAATATATTTGGGGATGCCGTAAGTTTTGACAATGCATCCCCAAACACTATTCCCGCGCTCTGGCACAAGAGCATCTCCTAAATAAAGGCTCCTGGTGACTGTGTACCGTTGTAACTGGAAAAAATCATTAATGCAAGTTAGTTATCCTGATGGAAATAAATACAAATGAATCCAAAAGAAAATATTGTCAGTTCCTTCTAGAATTTTCCATTGACATAGAACGCCATCGCTTGTATTGCTGAAATTTCCATTTGAACAGACTTCACCCTATTATTAAAGTTTGAGAGGGTGTATGGTTACTTCTTTCTCTGCAAATTCATTGGACCATGATTGAGAGAGCCTTTAATAGCAACTAACATACTGGGTAGGAAAGTTAATGTGCTCTAATCTATAATATCCCTCCCCTTAATAATAAATAATAAAAATAATAAATATAATAATATAATAATAAATAATAAATAATACAAAATAAATAATAAATAATAATTAAATAAAAATAATAAATCACTTCATAATAATAATAAAATAAATCGTAAAATGGTAAATAATAAATGATATTTAAAAATATACAAGAAAATAAATAAAAATAATAAAAATAAAAATACTAAAACTCTAAATAAGAATAAATAGAAATAAAACAAAGAAAACAATAAAAAAATCAGTAAAGCTACCAAAAAGAAAAAAATAAAACAAGAAAGCTAAAAATCAAAAGAAAAGTAAAGAAATAAAACAAGAAAGCTAAAAAAATCAAAGTCGCATGTAGACACATGGAGTATGTGCATGTGGTTCCCATCCAATGTTTGTTCTATTTAATAGATGGTGAGGAAGATGAGAGGCATTCATGCATTCCATCTTTCCAAGATTCTATATTTCATTCTCTTGGGAGAATGGTGTTCTAAGACATAGGAGTCACTGGCAGTAGTACGTTGATTGAGGGCTCGGGGGTGGCCAGTTGTACCAAATCCTTGCACAATTGAGCCTATGGTTGGGTGGAGAGTCGTCCCCAAAACCTTGTTGCAGTAAGCCTACTTCTACCACAGGTAAGCACTATTCATAGTTAAATTTAGTTTATTAATTACATGTTTATTTGGCTAGATAAGTGCCACTCTGATTTAAATTTAATGTTAATTAGATATTTATTTTTGCACTGTTACATAATCAACCTTTTATGTATTTCTTGAATCTTCTTCACATTGGCTACCACTGTCTGAAATATTAACTCTAATACTTCTGGGGAAATGTTTTCTTATATTGATGTTTTCAGTGTAGTTTTGGTTTATGGAATCTGACTCTGCACTAACATGTTTTTCATTGTTCAGCAAGTTCACAGTCTCAACAATGGTACAGGTAATGTTAGTTATTCTGTCAAAAGACTCATATTCCTCTGGATGCTTATTGTAGGGACCAAGCCTATATATATATATATATATATATATATTTGGTCCTTGTCATAGAAGACTGTCTTATGAGGAAGATGCTCAGAAAATTATTTTATCCATTCAGTCCTGCTCTCAACCTTCAAACTAATCATAAAGGAGACAAGAACGATCACATTTTTCAGCTACCTAAATTTTGATAAGCCTTAAAAGCGCCATGGGTAGAACCTTAAAAGCGGTGACCAAGCCTCAGTTCAGATCCAGTCGAATCTCAGGTCTGTGTAGAAGAGGGTTTAAGGCACTGCATGATGTCCTTGTTGGTCACAGAACACAATAAGAGGTTCCTACAACAACACATCGACCCTAGCGAATCCTCCAACAAAAATCGAAATTCGAGATTAAAAATGGATAGATATAGATCTAGCAAACCATCTAATGCAAAAGCAGAGGATATGGGTCCGGTTCCTGTTAAACACGATGTGGTTAATGAAAAGAAAACCGAGCCAACAAGATACGCTCGCATTAAGATCTAGAACTCATCGCCCACCTCCAGAAAATGTTCGGAACAAATACTGACAAGAATACAATGCCACATTCCCCGAAGATCGCAAAACAAGAGAAGCTCTATTAGAAAAATCCTCCTCCGAGACAGATTATTTTTTTTCACAGCTACATCAATTTACAAGCCATACTTCTTGGTTTCGCTAATGTTGACCTCTTAAGAATAAAAAGTCAAAAAGTTTCAAGGACTTTAATACGGCCATCTTTTTATTTTATTTTTTAAATAAAAATAAAACAACTGTTGGCGGCATGTGAAGATTCCTATTGAATCGTTTTTAATAAAATTTCCAAATCATATGGTGAGCACTTTCTTGAAAACTGCAAATTTTTCTAAACATTTGATGTACTCGTAACATGTGTAATGTGCTCGAAAATGTATTATTTCTATGTTTTGTTTTTATAAATAGTTTAGGAACTTTTTTAAACATAGTCACCCCTTTTTCATGGAAATTTACCCATCACAAAGATGCACGGATGGAAATATTTATACAAAATTTTAGGGTAGAATGTAGTAGATATTTAACAAACTAGTCATGCATGCATGGGCCCATACGTCTCAAGGGTTCAACTAAGCTCTGATACCAAGTGTAGGGACCAACCCTATAAACTTTTTTTTTTAAATACTAAAAATTACAACCATAAGAAAATAGCATGGGAACTCAAAAAATTTTAAGCATTATATAAAACTTTCCTGAATTTCACTTTATTCAACATATCATCTAATTTACATGTTATTAACTAAACAATAATGGAGTCATACAAAAGAACATTATAACAACATAGGCACCATTCACAAGAAGACAAGATTCAAACTTGACTTGCCGTTGTTTTCCCCCCTTTGTTGTCGGTCGCCTCCAAGTGTGAATGTCGACATGCTTAATCCGAATGCAATGACCCACCGGTTGACCTCCCAACCTATTCTTTAAGTACTCTTCTTCCTCGCGGACCCCCGAGCTGCAATGGGGTTGTACATGAATGAATGTATTAGCTAGTAGAAGAGAGCACTCTTTGGCTCAAGAGTCCCCTCTCCAAAGTCCTCTACGTCACCAAACTCACTATAGCTTATAGTCACTACTCTGACATAGTCTCATCCATCCAACAATAGGGTAAAGAAAAGTCCCTTATCCCATGGGTTACCCCTTCTTTTATAGGAGTCCTCATAGGTGACACTTCGCATTTCATGCATAATTAATTATTTTTTATAATTCAATAGTTTGATTATTCACCCACCCATGTGTCACTTTCTCATCAAGAGTCTCCAAAATTATTTACTTAAATTTTAATGTAAAACTAATATTTCTCCTCACCTCAACAAGATTCATATTTCTTCTCCTAGTTGTCTCTTAATCCCACTTTTTACTCCTTAATTTGTATTCATTACTAAAGTCAATTGATAAGTCAAGATTTCATCCCCTATCTACTCCCTAATTTAACTCAAGTTATCTCTTAGATAGATATTCTTATGTTAGTTGTTGCCACATGGAGGTTCTCTAAAATTTAATTTATTAATCTTATTTTAATTCACCATCATCTTCTCTTAATTAGGTTTAACTATTTTAAGATTAATATTTATCCTTACATTTATGTCCCCCTTTCCCCTTTTTACCTAATTAAACTACATTATATGCTTAATATTTTCCCACATGGGAAACGTAGAGTTTTTAAGGTAAAATATTTTATTTCTTCCTATGATCCTCTTAACCCAAGTTTTATTCTTGATTTAATTACCTCGGTTTCTAACATCATTTACCCTTGATGTGAATTTACCTGGTTTTCATATCTTGGTTACATTTATTAATTTATTTATTTTTAATGATTCCAAGGGTGCCAAGTTTGGTCATGCCCTTCAAGAACTTCCCCTAAAGCTCCAAGGGTGTCACGCTTAACAGTTTATTTATGATGCTAAAGGTGCCAAGTTGGTCATGCCCTTCAAGAAATTCCCTTGAAGTTCCAAGGGTACCACGCCACTTTCCCTTCAAGCATTCAGTAGCTACAAGGGGAAAGTATAGGTGCAATGATAGAGACTATTATCATCTCTTATGTTCCTGCTATAGTAAGACTAATGGTGTCGGGGATCAAGGAATTTGCCTTGATGCGCACCCCCCGATAAAATCCTCATGAGCGATCCAACTTTGGAACCTGCCCTCATGACCTCGTGATCTTCAAGGCGAAGGTGTTTCAACCTTTCCAGCCCAAGTCATGGCGGGAATGCTAGTCTGTAAGATCAAGGACACTGTCCCACCCCTCCCATGCAGTTCCATCCAATTGTACAACCCCATCACCCATATGTGAATCATTCATCCAAACAACTAATATGTGCCTGCAACCACTAACATATCATTAGAATATACATAAACATATATAACAGGTTTCAAAATTGACTTAGGATTTCAAAAAATATAAATTTTCATCAAACTAGGTGTCGCCTACTCATCATATGCGAGTGCCTATGGTGGTTTCTTGCCTTACTCAATAATCATCAGTAACAAGGTTTCTCAGTGTTAATCATTGTCATAATAGCATCATCAACATCACCTAGCCATTCACATCATTGTTCATTGTGAACCAAAACTAATGCAAGTAGGTAACATAGTGGACACATCCATCATGGCTATCATCATCATAACATCAATGGAGACATACATATCCATCAAAGCTATCAACATTGTAATATCAATAGAAAACATACATATCCATCAAAGTTATCATTACTATGATATCAATAGAGAGAATACATATCCTTTACTGTTATCATCATCATAAATTCAATACAGACCAAACATAACTATTTATGCTACAATCATCATAATATCAATAGAGAACATGCATAACCATTAATGCTACAATTATCATAATACTAATAGATAATATACATAACCATTAATTCTATCTTCATCATAATATCAATGGAGAACATGCATAAACATCACAACCACTAATAATAGAGTCATGTGTCTGTATCCTCAACCTGAGGTTATCAAAGAATAATGTGTGGGCCTTGGGGCTAAATAAATGTTAATGTCATATCACTGTCAGTGAACTAGAGCCAGGAACTACACATGGGAGCAAGAACAAAGAGATACAGACTCATTTATCTATGTTACAGTGCCATTGGTCCAAGAGGCTTCTACACTCTTGCATAATTAAGCCTAAAGCTTACTTTTTTTGAAGCGGGCAAAATATGAATGTAAAACGTATTTATTATTGGAATTAAACTAATGTGTAATTTCACCTGTCCTGCTCCTCCATGTGATCTTGTGCAAATACAGGCTTATAATGGCTATGCCAACTTAGTATAATTAGTTTTTGTTACATTAACATGAATACAAGCTTTTAATGGATACACCAACTCAATATCATCAGGATTTGTTACATTAACATGACTTCCAACTCAGTATAATTAGCCTTTATCACATTAACATACATTGATTTGAAAACGTGTTTCAAAAATATCATTGCAATTGCAGAATAATTTGTATCATTGCAATTGCAGAACAATTCATTGTGATTAATTTAATAACTCAGTATGTATGGAATTCATTTTATTCAAGCTTAATACAATCATTTAATTAGTTCCCCATATTTGTTCAAACTCCAGAACTTCAAATAAAGAGCACAACATCCCCGCAATAGAAAATACCAAAACCCAAGCATTGGAAAAGATGGAAATTGAAGCTAGCGACAGTGTTGTGATTTTTCTTTGCAAGAATGTAAAGCTATAGTAAGAGGACGAATAACTGAAACAATTATAAGCCTGACCCATGTACTGCACTACCTCTTAAAAAAATTCATTAGGTTTGATGATTGTCTATGTTACCTAAACATGATGGTTTCAAGCTCGTATACCCATATTTATCCACAGAGGTAATGTAGTAGCAACACTTATCCTAAATCAGTAGCATAATTTAATACATTTTGAAGGCTTTGAAGTCACTACAGATATGATGTCAAACAAAGCTCTTATATATTATCATCATATCCCATGTTACTATCACTAGTTTGAAGTGAGATAACATGTGCCATATTGATGAGTAAGTGCAGCGAAGGAGGCATGCTTGTGGATTGTTGTTGTTCCAGAATAGACAAGTCAACCAATGGTTACAAACAATGATTTGATATAAAGCTATAGTAAGAGGACGAATAACTGAAACAATTATAAGCCCGACCCATGTACTGCGCTACCTCTTAAAAAAATTTGTTGGGTTCGATGATTGTCTATGTTACCTGTTGGCTTAGGGGGTCCTGACCCAAGTTCAGAGTTAATTGTGCCAAACAAATCCTTACACTACTGGCCCTTTCGGCATCAATCCACAGAATGTGGACTGAAGTCTCACCTGAAGCAGTATGGGGGGATGTTGGAACCAAGTTTCTACACCCAGATATTAGTGTGATGTCCTTTTGGTGACCTAGATTTGCCTTCACGCAAACCTCTATGCTCCTGCAACCTAGTGATGTAACTTTTTCCAATCGGCCTCTAGACCTCTGCAAAGGTCTACGATTGGCTTTTGCGGACCTTGAGCAGGTCAATTGGCTACTTACACATACTTTAGATTACCCTTTAGACCATTATTTGCTCAGATCTACTTAGTGTTGATAACTTTAACAGAAAGCATTACAATCTTTGCATAATCACTTACCATTAATTGCGTTCAAATAACAACGTTGATCAAATAAAGTCGCGCATAAATACATCATTATTTCGTAAACCCATTATTCATCACAACATAAAGCACATTCATACATAACAGAAGTTAATAGATAAAACATAGGAATTTATGCAATAATCTTCTTTATTGATATTCAGTTAATCTTACAGACTCAAGATGTCCCTGCGCACTCAGCTGCAAGGGTTCACGCACTCGGTTGCGGACACTACTCTAGGCATCTGTGGACTCAGCTGTAGAGCCTTTTCCTCCTCTAAGACCTTTATTTCTACGCTAGACTTCCTCACTTGTACCCATAGACAACTTCAACTACTTGCCTTAGACTCTCTAAGACACACCTATTTATACAATCCCATGGTCCACGAACCATGGGTAGATCTTCAAAAGCCGACTCAATTTACATAAAAGAAGAGTAAAACCCTTTTTTATTCTTTAACTAACTGAGCACTGCGCGACCACAGTTTTCAAAGACTTTACATATTTTTACATCAAGACTTGGGCTTTTGTCCCAAAATTGACCCAATGGACCCTATCCCAACAAGCCCCCAACACAAAGATCATGACTCACCCTCAATTCACTCAGCTGGCACAAAGATATTGCTGCGAAGATCCCCCAGCGCCACTTGCACCACTGCTACTTCAGCCGTGCTCTGCGTGGCTGCCTGCTTCACCTGTTCGACCAGCTGTTCTGTGGCTGGTCCTTCACTGTCCTACTTGATCTTTAGTTGTGTAAGTTGCAGGTTTGCCAGCTTTTCCTGTATGTTGGTGGAGACTTAGTAGGCTTCTTCCAACCAAGGATCCAACTGTGCCTTAAGGACTTCCTCTTTTTTCTGTACGGCTTCCACTTGTGCAAGGAGTTGCTTCCCCTCCTGCAATTTGGTGAGGCATTGCGTTGTAGCCATTGTGCGCGTCATCGCTCGTACTTCGTTATACTACTACTGAAGCTCGTGGATCTCTATTTTTAATCTCTGCAGGGTCGTCACTACTTCCATGTGCTGTTCAAACAATGTTGAGCAATGCACCACCGCGGCATCGACAGTAGTTATTCCATCCTTAACAGTTGTTTTGCGCTATTCCCTAACTTCTAGCGAGGTCGAAGGCTGTGACCTGAGCTCGAGTTCTATGATTTTCAGGTTGAGCTCAAACTGAACTCCGGCCACCTCTCTCTTA
Source organism: Pinus taeda (assembly GCA_000404065.3). Lineage (NCBI taxonomy): Eukaryota > Viridiplantae > Streptophyta > Pinopsida > Pinales > Pinaceae > Pinus > Pinus taeda. Next base: position 297,092 of record APFE031576641.1, read on the forward strand.
GCATCACGAACACCCGCTGTGTAATATCCCTTCCCTTAATAATAAATAATAAATAATACAAAAATAATAATTAATAATAATAAATAAATATAAATAAATAATTAATAAAAAAAAAATAAATAAATAAAATAAATGAATTAAAAATTAATACAAGAAAATAAATAAAATAAAAAATAAAAATAGTAATAACCATACTAAAGCTCTAAATAAGATAAATAGAAATAAACAGAAATTATCAAAGGAAGAAAATAAAACAAGAAACTAAAATCAAAAGAAAAGTAAAGAAATAAAACAAGAAAGCTAAAAATCAAAAGAAAGTTGCATGTAGACACATGGAGTGTGTGCATGTGGTTCCCCTTCCAATGTTTGTTCTATTTAATAGATGGTGAGGAAGATAAGAAGCATTCCTGCATTCTATCTTTTTGAGATTCTAACTTTCATTCTCTTGGGAGAATGGTGTTTTAAGACATAGGAGTCAATGGCAGTAGTACGTTGATTGAGGGCTCGGGGGTGGCCAGTTGTAGCAAATCCTTGCACAATTGAGCCTATGGTTGGGTGGAGAGTCGTCCCCAAAACCTTGTTGCAGTAAGCCTACTTCTACCACAGGTAAGCACAGGTAAGCACTCTTCATAGTTTGAATTTAGTTAATTAATTGCATGTTTATTTGGCTAGGTAAGTGCCACTCTGATTTAAATTTAATGTTAATAAGTTAATTAGATATTTATTTTGGGTTGTTACATATGGTATCAGAGGAATGTTCAACCCTTAGGGCCTATAAGTTAGTCGTTTCACAATATCTTGTTTAATATTTTTTATATGATTATGATTTAATTGTTTCATGTCAATCTATAATAAAAAATTATAATATAATGAGACTAGTATTTATTTTGTGATATCTCATCATAAGTTTTTTGCCATCGATTATTTTTTTTTATTTTGGGATCAACGGAAATGGAAAGGCATTGAAATTTTTAATTAAGACATTGAAGAACATTATTTTATTGAAATCTTGACGTTGGACGATGCTTCAAGGCCTGTTCATATTTTTCCCCAAAAAAAAAAAATCTTGGGGTAAATAACTCTTTAGCGTTTATGCTCTACGTGTAGCTAAGCAAGGTGAGCAAAAATTTTACGCAGTTTATTTTTATTTTGCATTAGTAAGAAAATCCATATCCAAACTACTTTGTAAATTAGACAAATGCCAATATCTAGATGGCTATAACTTGACATCCCCGTAAATCTTCACCCATTCTTACAGGTGTGATGGTAGGAGAAAGAAATGCCATCCTTAATAACTAAAAATGTAGACAAACCTGAAATATCGGTGTGTGCTTTTGTTTGTCATTGAAATTGTTTTACATATATGTTAGAAATTTACTTTTCTAGCCTTATTGTCCCATGGCAAACGCTATTCCAATCTCTCTCGGCGAGGAAAATTGATTGGATTGTCACTACCTCTTTTATTTTTATTTTTTTTATTGTCACTACCATTGTTACGTTTGTGTATGAATAAGTATCAGTGACACTACACACAAATTGAGATGTGATTCTAAAAAAATATTAATTTGCTAAGTTTCTTTTATAGTCTGCATGTATAACTTTAATTTTTTTAATTTTTTTTATATTATGGAAATTGAATCAAACTACAACATAAACTAGAGGTTTTTTTATTTTAAGTTTACATTATAAATAGAAAATTAATTAAATAGATAATTTTAATGGAAAATAGTGAATTAAGTAAATAAATCATTTTTACTGGTAAGGAAAGGTAATACACATTTTTGTTGTTTTAATAAATTAAGCCACTCGAATCAATTTTATGTATTTTAGTGACACCCAAAAGTATATGTTTTTAAACTAATACTTAAATAGTTATGACTTATTTCGATTGTGAATTGAGGGAAAACTAGAGTTATCATGTGAGGGTTGATGGTTATTGAACCCTCGACCTCCCGCCTCATCGCCTCCACCTTAACCAACATCGCCTCAAACTCTTGGTACCTTTGGGAATTAAACATTAATGCAAGAACTAATAAGATCTATTGTTATTGTTCTAGATCGGCTTGAAAAGCGTTGTTAAATTTTTGGCTTTAATGTTGCCTTTCTAAATTTGTTAAAAGCTACTTTCCAAAATCTATATCCGATCCAGGAACCAAATCTCTTTGCACTTCATATACCGCGATTCAGATCAAATGTCATTTTAATTAATTCTGGTGACCATTCTAAGATGGGCCCTGAGATCTGACACCAGTATTATTCTTCTATGATCAAATCAAATCTCCAAAACGATTTTTTTTTTTGGGTATTCTTATAAGAAATCTCTGCATTATGGGTTTTATGGCTAAGATCTTAAACATAAATTTAAGGCGTTTCAATTCCAGGGGCCTTTGAGCTTGCATAACAACATTTTTATTGTTGTTGTTGTTTTGTCCCCGGTATCAACCACAATATTTTCGTTGCTTTTCCTTCTATGATATTTGTGTGCACCTTCAGCATCGATATCCTCTACCAGACTACTTCCACCAACAAATTTTTTTTGAACTCTTAATATTTTGTATGATTTTCTGTACTATATCATGTATGCTTTTTTTATCAAAAGTTGTCAAGTTCGTATCAGACACTTTTCCTTCTTGTAAGGCCATGGAACTCATTTATATTGAAGCAGTTAAAATAATTTTGCATAAGTTATTCACATTAAGAACTATAGCCTTTCAATTGTTCATCACAGACCAACATTATCAGAATCGTGTCATGAATTTGGTGTCGAAAGTAATCTTCCACGTCACTTGATTTTTCAAATACAAAAACAGATATCTCTGAACACCCAAAATAGGAAAGCATATTTCCATTCCAAAATCTACTTTGCTTTTTAGCTTTTGAAAGCTCAGGTTTCTATTTTATGCCTGAAAGTTCCTCATTCATTCAGTTTTATCTATGTTAAGATACCCATGTGTTCATGGACTCTCATTATGATCTTTTGATCTATTAATTCGTTTCAGAAATCCATCTTGCTTTATATTACGTAGTGGTACAATTCCATCTTTACTTGATATCTATTGTAAAATTCCTGGATGTACCAATTTCAATGATTTTGAACAATTGAGATGGACACGTCAAGGATTTCCGGTTCAAAATCCCTTAAGTTAGACTCAGTTTCAGAAATCCAAGTCATATAATATGCAAAACTAAACAGTTTAAAAGCATTAAAATTTTATTGGAAATTGAAGGTTAAAAAGGCTTTCTCATGTGATTCTAGCTTTAGGAAAATCTGTGCTAAGATAGAATCTCAGTGCCATGGATGGAGAAAGTCAAAATTATCCTCTACCGCCAACTTAGACGCCATTAAATATTCCAAAAAAAAATTGAGGACTTCCGGTGAAAGTTCACGCTTTCCCTTCATCATTAATAGAGCAAGCAGCGAGAACTTATCATTTCCCATGAACATGCACATAAATTTCAAAATGATCCCTATCCATGATTAATACATAGCAGTTACAATGATTCTATCAATCAATATAACTTCCAATTGCGGGGAACAATACAACCAAAAAAAAGGCCCTACAACATATAAATTGGACGAAAAATTAGATAAACTCTCTGTGAGTTCATATGCCACAGTTGGTGAATTTAGAAACATTCAACCGAGTAAGCCGTCAGAATTCAGGGAATAATTGTTTGCTTTTTAATATCTAGGAAATTGTTCGACCTACACTGCACCATTTATTTTCTAACAAACGACCTACACTGCACCGTTTATGAATTGTAATGGTGTCGGCTGTAACTAATTCCAAGTTCCTTCAGGATATTCACACAGGTAAATTCTAGCTTCTTCTTTTTTTCATATACCATGGGGTTTCTTCTATTTAAAATTTGTTTGTTATATGTGGCATCTTTGGGGTGAATATCTGACCCTCTGGACAAAGAACCATGAATATCATTTTTGTTACTAGTCAAAAGGGGTACAGTTACTTTAAGTTCTCTTTCGAATGTATGAAGGGTTTTCTCCAGGTCTTTAGGGCAATAATTTCGTTTGCACTAGAATTCCTTTCTATGAACATGGTATGGAGTTATATATATTTATAGAAATTCACCATTGCTCTTCTTTGTTATGTGTAATTTACACTTCACTTCTACTAACGTACGGTTCGGATGACGCGGACCACATTTTTCTTTGAGATATATCAATACCCAGTTACAATTTCTCGTTCTATATTTCAAATTTCCCTATGGCACGTGCCTACATGAACCTAGACTTATTTTCTTTTGTAAATGTTTTGAAAGAGTGCTACTCTAACAAGAAATTTACTTATCTTTAGGTGGACCTCTGCATTACATGTTGGAATCCCTGCGCACTTTGGCTAACTTATATCTTTTAATTTTTTCTTTATTTTGTTTTCTCTTCTTACTCGATCCTTCATGTAAAGCCATTCATACAATTTTGTGGACATGACTCTTATGATCTTCAATGCGATTATTTTTTTTTTCTAAAAAGTTTCTATAGTTCTTTGAGGACCTAACTTTCGGATTGAGCAAATGTCGCTTTCCCTTTTGTATCGTATTCCTTAATTTAACTTGATAACTAAACTTTTGTATTCAAGTACAGGATTTAACAACAATGGTGATAAGGTTAATAAAATACTAAGATATATATATTATATGTTAGTATATAGTAGTTATGACTTCTATATTCCAAGTGGTGTACGTAATAAAATGTTATAGTAATTATTGGTTTATATTTTCATTTTAATATATTCTCGCTAAAAAAAATAGTTGAAGTATAGGAAGGAATATTGCTAGAAATTTTATAAGGATACTTTGAGAAGGATTGTGTACATAGTGACAAAAGAAGTGAAAGTCAATTAATAGAGGTTGTACTTGACTAATTTTCACTCATTGTTTCATGAGTAAGACTTCCCATAAAGTTAAAAGAGGTTGTTTCCACATAACACCTCACATTTAAATGGACAATGATGATAGTAGTGTTTCCAACTGTTTCAAAATTTAAAATAATGACACTATTTAAGAAAGAGTCTTTTATGATAAAGCAATCAAACAGTATTGAGATACAAACCTGACAAACTCGACGAGATAAGAAAATATTTCTGTGGATGAAGTGCTAATTGTTAAATAAGTCAACATGAATCAACAAATCCTCGTGCAAGTAAATTAAGCATGATATAAAATTAAATCATGATGAAGTAATGTTTATATGCAATTGCATATAGCGGTATTGGAATCATAAGCCAAAGGGTAAATGGATGTAAAACCAAGGGATTTTAATTTTGAGATAGATGATTTAAATAATGATTGTATAACTAATAAAATATTAACAATGAATTTCACTAGAATTTCCTTGGGGAAGGAAGAATATATGACAAGAGATTAAGACTCAAGATGATGAGGCTCATGTGAAATTTAACGATATACTTAGATGATTATACCTATGGTGTAAACAGTCAACTTCCTAGTTGAAAGAAGTGGAAATTATTATTGAAAAGAAAAAAACTAATTGGTATCTTGATGAAAACATAACACTAATAACACTGATTAGATAACATAGAACCTAGATGGATGTTGAATAATCTTAGTTCATAGTTGAATGTTTGTAAAGTAAATGAAATTGATATTTTTATGAATCATGATAAGAATTCTTATAGAGTATTATTCTATATTTGATAAGTATTGAGATATTTCTCATATTGATGATGTTTCATGATATAATGGTAGGAGGATAATGATGTACATGTGGTTCTTATAGTGATGATGCATCCTTATGATGATAGTGATATGCATAGGTATTATGATGTTATATTCATTTACTACGTGATTATAGATATTTAATGTTGAATACTCATGATGGATATGATATGCATAACGTGGCACAAGAATTATGATGCTATAATATAAGGTTATTGACATGTGGTTCAGTTATTATGTGAGGTCATGATATGTCTTGATGCAAATATGTTGATGATCTAACTTATGATGGTATTTCATGAGGTGAAGCATGCGATAGTTGCATACAAATTTATGACATACATGAACATAAAGTTCGTTATTATTCATAATGTTGTGATTAACCTTAATGAATGTTCTCATGATGACATGTAAGACTTGGCATGTGGATTATTTTCTATGATACTATGATGGTATGGTTAATGCATTGGTTGTATGTCGAAGTGTGATGATTCACAGGACTCCACGAATGGGCCGAAAGCGTCGGTTTATTTTATGATCTTGTGTGAGCCCATACGCACGAGGGAGAATAAGTAACACCATATGGGCTGGGGACAAAACTCAATCAACACTACATATGCCAGTGGTTCCTTTGTCTTGTGTAGCTCTTGATGGACAGCTCTTGAAGGGCTATGGGACCATCTTGAGGAGGCCAAGTGCCTGATGTTCTAGGCTAGGTTCCTGTTATTGGATTGGGATGCTGAAGTCTGGAAGGGATGTAAAGGACTTCGATGCCTGGGGCTGTGCACCTTAGTAG
>APFE031576641.1:304363-322579 GCA_000404065.3 Pinus taeda
ATAGTAATAACCATATTAAAGCTCTAAATAATAATAAATAGAAATAAAACAAGAAAACTATCAAGAAGAAGAAAATAAAACCAGAAAGCTAAAAAATCAAAAGAAAAGTAAAGAAATAAAACAAGAAAGCTAAAAATCAAAAGAAAGTTGCATGTAGACACATGGAGTGTGTGCATATGGTTCCCCTTCCAATGTTTGTTCTATTTAATAGATGGTGAGGAAGATAAGAAGCATTCATGCATTCCATCTTTTTGAGATTCTATCTTTCATTCTCTTGGGAGAACGGTGTTTTAAGACATAGGAGTCACTGGCAGTAATACGTTGATTGAGGGCTCGGGGGTGGCCAGTTGTAGCAAATCCTTGCACAATTGAGCCTACGGTTGGGTGGAGAGTCGTCCCCAAAACCTTGTTGCGGTAAGCCTACTTCTACCACAGGTAAGCACTCTTCATAGTTTGAATTTAGTTAATTAATTGCATGTTTATTTGGCTAGGTAAGTGCCACTCTGATTTAAATTTAATGTTAATAAGTTAATTAGATATTTATTTTGGTCTGTTACACGCTGCAAGTTTCTTGATCTTTGCCTCAAGCGGTGCCTCCTCTAGTATGTGCAACTCCGACACTGTCCTGCATGCTTCTGCCACCGCGGTCGCCAGATGGGTGCTCTGCGCCCGGATCGTCTCCTTTTCCTTCAATGCCTCTGTCTTCTCAGCAAACATTTTCTCATTGTTCCCCAGATATTCACTGATTAGGCTGAGAGCACGTTGCTCCGACGCTCATAACTCCACTGTCACACATGTCTGCAGAGCGTGAAGATACTTGTTGGGGAGCGCTGCGAGGTTGAGGCCGACGTTTTTTAGAGTACTCACGATGACCTTGTCATCAGCCGCTTCCGCGCTTAAAGATCCGTCTGGTAGCGTGACTACTCGGAAATCCACAGACCTAACCATCTCGGCAGCCTGATTGGTCCCTAGTGCCAGACTCATCTATGTAGCGCTCACCTACCCTGCGTCCACCTGTATCCTACTGGTTGGATCTGTAGCTCGTGCAAATCCTTCTGAAGAGTGCCTAGCGACTACAGGTGCTTTTGTTCAAACTGTTGCAACAGTTACACTATGGTATCGTGCACTTTATCTCCGATCTCGTCGAGATCACCTTTGTGAACGTGATGGGATCCAGCGGTAGCTTCTTCACTTTCGACTTCTTCCGAGGCCCCTCTTTCTATTGTTCCCTGTAGCTCTTCACCCAGAATGGAGTGTTTTGTTCTTCATCTCCGCCACCTCCCTACTCTGACTGCTCCTCTTCCTCGATCTGGGCGAAGGGGATTTAGCACTATGCTCAGAGTCACGTTGTTCCTGCTCGGCCTGCTGCTTTGCAGCACACTCCTTTTCAAGCTGGGCCTTCTCCCCGACCTCCTTCCTTCACTTCTCAGCGAACTGCTCAACCGCCTGCTTCGTTGCCTCCTCCTTTTTTTTCTCCGCAGAACTCCCCACACCTTTGCTAGTGCCTGCGACTAGATCAGATGGAAAATGCCAATCTGTCGGCCAGCGCTTGATAACCTCCTGAATGGCATTGTCTGTGGCAAGATAAGGTAGATCAAACCATTTCAGCTGAAAATCCTTCCGCACCCTAATATATACGCGATGGAACTCTGCCTTAAACTCAGCGTACTCTGATAACTGCTCAAACACAGTCGGGGACAACCATGACTTCTGGTTGATGGCCATGTGAATGCTTGCCTCCATCAACACCCAAAAAAACTTTGTCTCTGTGACCCGCACGGATTCCTTTATGGCCCAAAGGGAGGCAAACTGTGCAGCCTCCAGCAATCCTTTCTCCACGGGAGGAAACTGGTTGTCCTCCGATAGCTCCCAAGCTACTAGCACGATGGAGAGCAAAAACCACGCGTAGTGGAAGGTTTTGCTCTTGTCCTGAGCCTCACAACAATTCACAAGGAACTCGTTGCAGAGGTAACGCGACCTGTTAAACTGCACACCTTTCATGCACTGTGCAGCTAACGAGATTACTGGCACAAGAACCTCATTCGCGTGGCATTTTCTCATGACCTTACCAACAAGGATCTATGTAGCAATCTGCACCGCGAGGTCGGTTTGATGGAGTACCCGCGCGACTTCTTAAGTAGATTGAACTTCTCCTTCATCCTTTCTGCCAAGTCGTGCTCACTTGGTTTTTCGTCAAACTCCTTGGTTGGATTCAAGCCAAAATGTGGCAGGAGCATGATCTGATAGATCAACATGTCTGTGATTAGGATCGATGCGCTTAGCCACAAACATCCATCATGTACCAGGGTTAGAAATTGCTTGATAATGATGATATTGATGTTGGAGCAGTGGTAGTGGGGCACCCACAGTAGGTTCAACAACCCCGACTAATTCACTCCGCGAATCCACTCGACTGGCTCCAACACGGTGACCCCAGATTCTTTATAGTACACCCGCTTCATGTAGTTCTCTGTCGCAAGATGGGGGAACCTCTCGTGGTCCACCAAATCGCAGTCTTCCATTTTCAAATGGGGAATCCGTGCTAGGGGCGGGCCTTCAAAGGTGATACTTTCTTGTAGCAAGGGCGTATTTATGAGGAATTTCGTTGCATCTGGGTTCTTAGTGATCTTCACCTTTCGCTTACATGGAGGGATGTAAGGTAAAAATTTGGAGATGGGCTCCACTCCCTCGGCATCTATATCCTCCGCTCCCTCTTTGGCGTCCAAATCTACAACTTTATCCTTATCCTTCACCAGTTGTTTATCTTTCTTCTGGGCCTGGGTAACAAAGTGCTTCCTCGACGACTCGCGCACCGACATTGGCCTCTTCTGCTTGTCTTTCTTGGGCTTGGGATTTTCACGCACTGGTGTAGGCTTTGGCCTTGGCGACCTCGACACCATAGGTACAAGAGCTGAAGCCTCCATGCTGACAAATTCTAGAGATGATCCTTCAGAGGCAACAGTTCCTCTGGTGCTCGTAGTTTCACCTGGTCTGAACATAGTGTTGAGAATAAACTGTTGGGTATGTTTAGGTAAAGTAGGAAACACAGAGCTTGCGACCAAATTTGTGAAAACCTGAGGATTCATAAATGACAAACATCACAGCTCAAAAATCCTAAGGATGCAAAGTGTTCTCTGTTAGACGGCCACGTGTAATTTATAGGCAAATTTGAATTCAAATCCAACCGTTCCCCCGAAAATCCATCCATAAATGTTGATTTGATGGTAGATATTCAAAGATTTTAGCCTTAAATGCCGCCCCCGCTCCTCTTAACCGTCTCCTGGTTGTCAAATCATGAACAACGACTGCAATGGTCATTTTCTAGCTGTGTTGCGCAGTGTCTCCCCTCACAGCGCAACTCCCTTCCCGCGCCTTCTGATATTATGACACCACCTTTTCCACACAACCCCTCTTTCGCATAGTTCCACAAACCGGGTAGCGTAGTTTATAGCCTTGCGCTCCCTTGCAGCTGCCTAGAGCGCTAAGACTGTCTTGCCGTCATGTATTCATTGATTCGGATCCCCTGTGTATGGCTTCAACCAACTTCCATTTACCCTTCCTGGAAATGGCTCTCCATTCAACTTTGTGCGCTGAACTATGCCACCATCTGTAATTTCTTTGACAACATATAGCCCCAACCAGTGCATCTGAAATTTTCTTGGAAACTTAGCGAGCTTACTATCATATAATAAAACCAAGTCATTTACCTTGAAGGTGTGCAGTTTGATGTGCCGATCATACCAAGCTTTTTTGTGTTCCTTCTGAACCGATTGATGGAATCCAACCAGAAACCTATCCTCTTCGAGCTCCATTAGCTACGCGAGCTTTTCTTCTAAGGCTCCGCGGTCCGCCATTCCTATTAAAGCCACTATGCGTAGACTTGGCACAATGTATTCCATCGGCATTACAGCATCTACACCATAAACCAATCGGAAGGGCATCTAACCTGTTAGATTTTTGCAAGTAGTTTTGTATGCCCATAACACCGCTGGTACGTGCACGTCCCAATCGTTCCGCTACATGTTGCAAATCTTCAACAACGCATTTTCCAATATCTTATTGAAAGCCTCAACAATTCCATTGGCTTGAGGATGATATGGTGTACTTTTCTGATGGTAAACCTGGAACTCTTCTGTCAGAGCGCTGATCGTTTCATTGAGGAAAGGTGTACCGAGGTCACTCATCAATACCTTTGGGCAATTGAACCTGGTCAACACATATTCAAACAAAAAATTTGATGTTGTTGCCCCTATACAGTCCTTCACAGGCTGTACCTTCACCCATCTGGTCAAATATTTTGTTGTGGTGATGATGTAGCGCGCATTTGTTTTCTTACCTGGGGGTTAAATCGGTCCTACAAAATCAATTGCCCATTTCTCAAATGGATGCAATGACACCCGCGGATTCAGCGGCAACTCATCCCTTCGCAATGGCCTGCCCATCCTTTGACATGCATCACATGCCTTACAATATGCTTTAGAATCTTTATGCAGCGTCAACCACCATAACCCAGTGCACAAAATCTTTTGTGTTGTTTCCTGTCCTGCATAGTGCCCTCCCATAGCTCCTCCATGAGCTTTAGCAAGGATATTACTTCTTTCAAAATCGAGCACATATCGTCGAAGTATCTCGTCCGATCCCGTTTTATACAAATGTCCTGCAATCACTGATAAATCGGTCGCACGCACAACCAACTCTTTCTTCTGTTGGCTGGTATATCCTACTTGAGTTGTCCCTGTAGTCATAAAGTGGATAATGTCTGCAAAGTGGTTATCCGCTACGTGCACTGGGAAAAGATGCACGCCAAGCAACCCTTCCTCCAAATTAGTAGGCTCCTCCCCCGTTTCAATGCACAACAGATGGTCCAGCCTGCATTCAACCTTCCTGGCTTCACAATTACCTCAAAATCATACTCTTGAAATAGCAGCAACCATCCGCATATTTCCCCCCCAACACAGGCTTATTGACTAGGTACTTCAAGGCGAAGTGGTCTATGTACATCTTGAAATGCCTATCCAAAAAATAGTGCCTGAACTTTTGGAGCGCATACACCATAGCCAATCCTTCACGCTCTGTTGTGGAGTAATTCTTCTCAGCGTTTAACAATTTTCTGCTTGCAAATGCTATAGGGTGATCTAGTTCTCCTTCGCTAGCCTATGTCAGCACTTCTCCCAACGCAATCCACGAGGCATCAATGTGCACATGGAATTCTTTCTTCCGGTTCGGGAAGACCAAGATCGGTGCAGTAACAATTTTCTCCTTCAAGACATCTAGACTGTGCTGACATTCTTCATTCCAACAGAATGCAACATCCTTCTTTAGCAACTTTTCCATGGGCGCGGTAATCTGAGCATAACCCTTGACGAACTTTCGATAATACCAGGTATGGCCCAGTGTTGCGCACAGCTGTTTAACACTCCTTGGGGCTTCCAAATTAATTATTACAATGAGCTTGGCAGGGTCCACCATGATTCCTTGCCTGCATACCACATGACCCAACAAAATCCCAAAGGGGACACACAAAAAAAAACACTTCTTCAGGTTCAGTGCAATCTGATACCTTCGGCACATATCCAAAATTAAGTGTAGATTGTCTACATGGCACTTGACTAGCCCAAACACTATCCAGTCATTGAAATAAACCTCCAAAAATTTGTGAATAAACTCTTTGAACGTCGCGAGGACTACGCGAGAGAGTATTGTCGACGCATTCTTGAGTCCGAAGGGCATCACCGTATACTGAAAACAACCCCATTATGTCATGAAGGTTGTTTTACTCCTGTATCCTGGCGTGATCTTGATCTGATGGTATCCAGAGAACCCATCAGTAAATGAATAGTCCTCCTGTCCTCCAACATTGTCCAAGACCTCGTCAGTAAACAGTGTCGGGAAAGGATCATGGACACAGGTATCGTTAAACTTTCTTAGATCTACGCAAATCCTTATTTCGTCCTTCTGCTTCTTTCCCTAAACTACCATTGGGCTCACCCAATCAAATTCCTCCACTAATTCAATAATACTTGCTTCAAGCATCATGTCCAACTCCAAGCGGACCTTTTCCTTGTATTTGGGATTAAGGTGATATGGCATTTGCTTAACGGGCTTTGCATCTAGTTTCAGAGTTGTCTTCATCACTCTCAAATCACCTATGATTCCTTTCAAGTCCAAAAATTTTGTAGGGAATAAATCTTGATATTCATGGAGCAATTGGATGACTTTATCTACTGTAGCATCATCCCAGTAATCCCCAATCTTCGCAAACTTTGGCTCTGCCCCTGTGCCAATGTTTACTTGCCTAGTTTTCAATGGCACAGTGATGTCTGGATTCTCTATCTACGGTCCCTCCACCTCGTGGTGGCCTTCGGCCTCTGGGATATTGATATTCCTTGGATCCTCATCCTCCACTTCAACAGTCATATTATAGCATTCCAGTGCATGGCACAATTGAGTGCTCCAATCTGGTTCAATCAATTCCAAAGGATCCTGCGAGATTCGGAAGATCGTTGCCTTAACCTCATGTAGCACTTCATCATGCTTTCGAACCCATCTTCAAAGTTGAATGTCCTCACGAACACTTCTCTTAAGGCAATCCCACTCCGCGGTGCTGTGGCAGAGCTCTGTTTCCAAATACCAATTCATAGGCATTATGTCCAGAGTGTGACAAAATAAATGCACCCATTTTGGCTATGGTTCTGTTCCATATACCTTAGTCCATTTAGACAAATGATCGCGCGGATCATTCCTCCCATCATACTTCTCAGTTACCCTTACTTTAGGATGACTGAATCATGTTCTCATCATCCTTCTGTAATTTCAACATTCATCAAAGTTGTCTTTGTGCGTACCCCACCACCGAGCGGGCATCGCATGTAGTGCCCAGTCCAATGCTTGAAAGCGGTAATCCTCTGGAACTTCTCTTTCAAAAGCATCCAAAAATTTATGTATATCAGTGAAACCATCGTAATAAGGAAAATTTCTTACCTCCGATAACACACAACGCAGCGATTTGGTCATCATGTTGCAATGCAGTGTGGATACTTCGTGCAACCTATTTTGCCAATCTTCCAACTCTTCATCTAAATCCGAGGTACAGGTACTTTCACGGTCCCATGTAATTCGTCCATCAGTTGTCGGATTAACCCAGTCTTGGTCTTGGGCTGTGATTTTATAACTTTGATCCCAATCATCATCGCTTTCCTCATAGTCTGTGGCGCTAGCCAGCGACAAACCCCATTGTGGGGAACCCCTTGATCAATTATTCTTATATGTTCTTCAATAGTTCAGCACAGAGAAAGAGAGATAGTACATTTACAACAGAATTCAACACTTCGACTTTCTAGATAAGAGAATCGATCATCTCTACATGAGATCAGTTGAAGACATGTTGCTTCAACTGATTCTCCAAAGTGACTCCTTCACCTATCATTGTGTTGCATCTCATCCATATGTTGCACCATGCTTCACTCATCATCACAGTGCTAGACCTAATGAACATGCCATGCACTTCATGCTACTCTCTTGTCACTGTGCTTCTCAATCACTGGACTACTCTCATCACAGATCTGCACCCAATGTTGCACTCATCATTGATCTAGTCATGTAGTTACATCATACATAGTGTTGTACTAAGCATCACGTCATGCTGCACCCTTATTACATTATGTTGCATTGCTACCCATCACTGTGTGTTGATAGCACTATGTTGTACTAGTTGTTGTCCCATAATATGTCCAGCAATGTATGTTGATATCACTATGTTGTACTAGTTGTTGTCCCATAATATGTCCAGCAACACCAACATGCCCAAATAGTCATTAGGTCATGTTGTCATTTGTTTGCACCTATGTTTCACGGGTTCCCGAACCCGGGGGTGGGGTTCTCGAACCCGTCCCGGGTTCTCGAACCCAAGTACCGGATTCTTGTATGGGTGCTTCTAAGAAGAACCCATAAGAACCGGGTTCTTCTATGAAGAACCGGGTTCTCCATTAAAAAAATTTGGGTTCTTTTGTCTTGAGAGGTACGAAGAACCCTGATGATGGGTACTTGGAACCCCAAAATTGGGTTCTTTGGAGTTCATTTTAGTTTTCATTTTTAAATTTTTAATTAATTTAATGGGCTTCCCCTAATATTCCAGGTAGCTAGTTCTGCATCTTTCGAGAGGAATTTGAGTACTTATGCCTTTATCCATTCAATAAAGAGAAATAGGTTGGGCTCAAAGAAGGCATAGAACTTAGTGTACATTCATAGCACACTTTGTCTCATCTCAAAAAGATCTTGGTTACAAGGAGGGTCCTTTCAAGAGATGGGGCCAATACACAAATGATGCTATATGTGTGGGCGAGGAGATACAACTAGATGGCCTTACTAAGCTACCTCCAGTTGCTATGGATGAGAAAGAGCCTCAAGATGAGAGTCATTCCTACTTGGAGAGCATGCTAATTGAAGATCTAAGTGATGTTGATGACATGGCTTGAGGAAGCCATTGTTCACCATTAGGTATTTTTATTTTAGTATTTTAAAATTTCTTAGTTTTGTTTGGAGATGCCTCAAGGCAAATTTTGAATGTAGAATGACAATGGACATATATCATGATTCTTACTAATATGTAAACTCCAATTTGCACTTGATATAACATGAAATTTTTTAATTTTCATTGTAATGTTGAATGTTCAATGATGTCATGTTTATATTTTTTAAGTTTAAATCATGTATTTTGTTTTCTGTTTAAAGTTGAAAATTATACAATTCACTTATATTATAATTATTAAATTATATTTATATATTATCTATAAATTATAATATACCCCCGACGAACCCACGCACCCTGTTTCAGAAAATGACATCCCCGTCCCCGTCCCCGAACCCACGTTTCCTGGCAACATAGGTTTGCACAGTTGTTTGTTGCACTCCAGATTATGGCACTTGCAGCAGCCCTAGTTTTATCCCACAATCAACAAACTAGCCCTTTAAGGGCTGCAGCATACCCTCATAGGTCTCCTCCTCACCCACGCTACTTGCTTAAAGTACTGTCCACCTTGACAGCCCTCACACAGCCTCTAGTTGTGTGCTATGGCCTGCGGCCTAGCACAACAAATTGTTGTAGCAACAGATCTCCAAAAATGTGCCAAAATAACTTCCAAACAGCAACATGTTTGACCCTTACTCGGCCTAACAGTCAGCCTTCTTGACCCTCTTCACAACAAACTCGAATCCTGATTATATCATTGTTCCAGACCTAAGACTATCCGCACTTACCTCAGCCACTCGACCTCCTGTAGCAGACTTCGGATCCCTGTTTTCCCACGTTTTCTAGACTCCAGAACTCCTATTCTCTTCTAGGTTGCTGCAGTTAGGGTATATACATACCACCCTTAGGTAGGGCAGCGTAGGGCTTTCTCCAGTTGTAGATTAGGGCCTTCCCTTTGCTGCGGATTAGGGCTCCCTTTAGCTGCGGATTAGGACTCACTTTACTTGCGGATTAGGGCTCTTCTCGCTGCGGATTAGGACCTCTTAGATCTGCGGCCAGATCTCCTACAAGTCTGCGACTAGGGCTCTCCTAGATGACCCTTCTTTAGGCTGCATAGAACGCATCTCCTCTAGACCTCCTCTTCCACTAAAAACCCAAACAAGTGGAGAGTGAGATCACAAGAGATGATATCAAATGACTTGAAGTCCTTTATTTATACTAAAACGTTCAGCACAAGTGGGGTATATTTGGTTGCTTGCCGACCTTGATGAATTGTCCATAACACAAATAAATTCATATCTCCATGAACACTTATTAGAATCGGATGATCTTTAGATCAATCCTACACCTCTCGATGAGAGGGATCCAAGAAAAATATCATCTGCCATTAATAAGAAGACCCACATGGAGTTTGGCCCTAGTTGCCAATTTTAACACTCCCTCTCAACTAGGGAGAACTCCATCTGCTGATCCATATGTCTGACTGTACTATCTCTATCATCAATGCCCTGCACTATTATGCTTTGCTCTACTCTGCTCTGTTGAGCTCTGCTCAGTTCTACTCTAATGAGCTTTGCTCTGCTCTGCTCAGTTCTGTTCTGCGGAACCATGAAGAAGAAGAATTGATTGAGAATGTCTCATGTCATTCTCTACTAAACCGAAGTCAATTTCATTGATCCCAAATCAATATCACAAGAGAGTGTCTCAAACCACTCATACTGATCCCAGATCAGTATCACAAGAGAGTGTCTCAAACCACTCATACTGATCCTAGATCAGTTTTATTGATCCCATATCAATGTCACAAGAGAGTGTCTCAAACCACTCATACTGACCCCAGATCAATGTCACAAGAGAATGCCTCAAACCACTCATACTGATCCCAGATCAATTTCATTGATCCCAGATCAGTTTCATTGATCCCAGACCAATGGAGGTAATCCTAGCATAGGGAGTACGGTAGATACAACGATGCATCCATCGATA
Organism: Pinus taeda; assembly: GCA_000404065.3. Classification (NCBI taxonomy): domain Eukaryota; kingdom Viridiplantae; phylum Streptophyta; class Pinopsida; order Pinales; family Pinaceae; genus Pinus; species Pinus taeda. Next base: position 314,817 of record APFE031576641.1, read on the forward strand.
CTACTACTATGGTCCCTAACCCCATTTCCCTGCTCATTGATCAGATGAGAGGTACCTCCCATAAGTCCCAAACTGCATGAGTAGGATGCCTCGACAGGAGAACTAATCATCATGTCCACAGGAGAACGAATCATCCTGTCCCACAGTCGCCACAAGAGAACTAAGCATCCCAGCCCACATGAGAACTAATCATCTTGTTCCATAGTTGCCTCGGGAGAACTAATCATCCTGGCCCACAAGAGAACTAATCATCATGTTCCATAGTCGCCACGAGGTATCACAAGGAAAGGTTGAACCTGTCACCCTATACATAGCGCACCACTAGGGGAGGGTGAGTCGCCTTGTGGTCGTATGTTGCTCCAGTATGTACCCAAGCCCCCAGAGCTCAATGCATGCAACATGCAAGACCCTTATACGAAGGTCTCTCAATGACTCCAAGCCGTTCAGGAAAATCATAGATTTGACATTTTCCCGGGGCTTTGACAAAGTTTTTGCGACCTATACATCAGTCTCAATGTGATGGAGCCTCCTCACTCATTGACTTACCATATCCTAGATAAGGTAGTATTTGATGTCTATCTGCGGGAGCAATCATCGAATACGGGATTCCTCAATAATCGAATCCCCCATGGTTGTCACAAAGAATCACAGTGGTATTCATCATGTGTACAAATAACTCACAGATGAGCTTCCACAACCAGGCAGCTTCACACGAGATCATACTCGTAGCTATGTATTCGGTCTCGGTGGTGCTTATAGCAACCGACTTCTGCTTCCTACTCATCCATGATATCGAAGCACAATCTAGAGAGAACCAACATTGAGAAGTACTCTAGCGATCCTCCACACTGCTTGCCTAGTAAGCATTCGAATAATCATGCAACTTCATATTTCCGGCATTATATCTCAATCCATGAAAGATTTTGCCCTAAAGATATCTCAGAAGATTCTTGGCACCAATCTAGTGAGGCTCAACCAAATATGAGCTCACCATGCTAACTGCAAAGCATATATACGGATGGAAATTCACCAAGAACATCAATGCAGATGAGTTTATGAAACTCAGAGGCATTTCCCAAATCTGGTCTGGCATCACCACCATATAACTTCTGAAAGTTAAGATCCTCGAGGTAGTCACGGGCTTGCAGTTTACCATTCCATATCTGGAATCCAACTCCCTCTTACTTCTGCAAGTGAGAGGGCTTGCACCTGTCAGAAATAGGTCATTTCTCAGAAGGTGTTGGTATGAGAGGTCTATCATCCACAACCTTCAAACAATGGTTTGGATCAGCGTCACTTTTAGTGAATCTTAGCTTCATCAGACTATCAATCCTCTCATATTATGCCTGAGGTGTTTAACTTCAAGCCATAGAGGGCTTTCTTCCACCTATATACATGAGATTCCCAATCATGAATCTCAAACCCTTTGGGTTGTTCCAAACCTGTGGACCTGCTACATGAGGGGAATGGTCCCCTTGTAATATTTTCCTTCGGTACATCTCAGACATGTACCTTCATGCTCTTCTTAAATTCAGGTATCCAAGTCACCATCTGACTCACATCAGTTAGGGCCTCATAAAGTAGATCTCAGGTATTATAGATGAGATATGCCATGATCTCCAATGGACCATCCTGCAACTTGACACAAATTGCCAACCCTGAACCCATGAGTAAAAGCATCTTTGAAAATTTCATTTTTCAAACACGTACCTTTCCATCGATGAATTCCACCCTGTAACCTTTGACTTCCATTGCCAAAATGGACACCAAGGTCTTCTTGTGGTCAAGTACATAAAAGAGATTCTATAACTGAATCGAGTTACCCTCATTCAATTGAGGGGTAACACTCCCTATACCCTTTCTAGGATAGGTGGCATTAGCTCCAAGTATAATCCCGCAATTGTTTCCATCTCTACCAAATTAGAGAGAGCACCCTTCTATCTGATGAAGTGCCTTGAAGCACTATAATCGATAAGCCATATTCCCAAAGAATCTAAAGGAGAGGGCCAATACAAGATAGCACTTCTTTATCTTATTGGAAACAACATTTGATTCTTCATACCTGGGGTTCCTTGCTTTCTTGAAGATTCAACCATTTTTCCTTGATGACCTGCACTGTCATTCCTCTAATCATTAAAGATGTCCCTGGAATGATTGTTATCATCATCAAGTGATGTGTCCCTACCATTCGGACACTCCTTCGCATAATGACCGAACTTATTTCAACCAAGGCATCTGCCTTTCCTTCCTCCCTTAGATCTGGACTTCCCATAGAAGTGATCTTCAGGTAGGCCATTAGAAACTTCTGCTACACGATTCTAATAATATTCTCTGCTTCGACTTCAACCTTGGTGAATTAGAAGAGGGATGAGCAATCCATTGATCCTTTTGTCCTTTCCCAACTGTCTTCAGTGATTGCTCTTTCACTCTTGGGCTTTATCTTCACCTCATCTCTGATACCATGTTAATTTTAGGTATGTTCTATGCTTAGAGCAATTTATTTCAATTTTCACAGTTAGCTCAATATCTTTTCCAGATTAGCAATCACATTGTCATTAAAGTAAATTGTAGATAGAACATAAACATAAATCGCAGAAGACAAGCCAAGACAAGAGAACACAGGATGTGGTGCTAGCCGGGGACAAACTCCAATGTGGGGAAACCCTTGACCAATTCTTCTTATATGTTCTTCAATAGTTCAGTAGAGAGAGAGATAGTACATTTACAATAGAAGTCAACAATTCGACTTTCTAGATAAGAGAATTGGTCATCTCTACATGAGATCAGTTGAAGACATGTTGCTTCAACTGATTCTCCAAGGTGACTCCTTCACCTATCATTGTGCTGCATCTCGTCCATATGATGCACCATGCTGCACTCATCATCACAGTGCTAGACCTAATGACCATGCCATGCACTTCATGTTGCTCTCCTGTCACTGTGCTTCTCAATCATTGGACTGCTCTCATCACGGACCTGCACCCAATGCTACACTCATCACTGATCTAGTCATGTAGCTGCATCATATATAGTGTTGTACTATGTATCACATCATGTTGCACCCTTGTTACATTATGTTGCATTGCTACCCATCACTATATGTTGATAGCACTATGTTGTACTAGTTGTTTTCCCATAATATGTCCAGCAATGTATGTTGATATCACTATGTTGTACTAGTTCTTGTCCCATAATATATCCAGTAATACCAACATGCCCAAATAGTCATTAGGTCATGTTGTCATTTGTTTGCACAGTTGTCTGTTGCACCCCTGATTAGGGCACTTGCAGCAGCCCTAGTTTTATCCCACAATCAACAAACAAGCCCTTTAAGGGTTGCGGCATACCCTCATAGGTATCCTCCTCACCCACACTACTTGCTTAGGGTAATGTCCACCCTTAACAGCTCTCACACAGCCTCTAGTTGTGTGCTATGGCCTACGGCGTAGCACAACAGATTGTTATAGCAACAAACCTCCAAAAATGTGCCAAAATAACTTCCAAACAGCAACGTGTATGACCCTTACAAACTTGGCCTAACAGTCAGCCTTCTCGGCCCTCATCAAAGCAAACTCGGATCCTGATTATATCATTGTTCTAGCCCTAAGACTATCTGCACTTACCTCAGCCACTCGGCCTCCTATAGCAGACTTTTGATCCCTATTTTCCCATGTTGTCCAGACTCCAGAACTCCTCATGTTCTCTTCTAGGTTGCTGCAGTTAGGTTATATCCCTACCACCCTTGCATAGAGTAGCGTAGGGCTTCCTCTAGTTGGATTAAGGCCTTCCCTTTGCTACGAATTAGGGCTCCCTTTAGCTGCAGATTAGGACTCACTTTAATTGCAGATTAGGGCTTTTCTAGCTACGGATTAGGGCCTCTTAGATCTGTGGCCATATCTCCTACAAGTTTGCGGTTAGGGCTCTCTTAGATGACCCTTCTTTAGGGATGCATAGAAGGAATCTCCTCTAGACCTCCTCTTCCACTAAAAACCTAAACAAGTGGAGAGTGAGATCACAAGAGATGATCAAATGACTTAAAGTCCTCCTTTATTTATACTAAAATGTTGAGCACAAGTGGGGTATATTTAGTTGCTGGCCAACCTTGACGAATTGTCCATAATACAAATAAATTCATATCTCCATGAATACTTATCAGAATCGGATGATCTTTAGATCAATCCTACACCTCTCGATGAGAGGGATCCAAGAAAAATATTAGCTGCCACTAATAAGATGACCCACATGGATTTTGGCCCTAGTTTCCAAATTTAACAATGAAGCACTATTAATGGTTATTCATAATCAATAAAGTTGTGAACAAAACTTGGATAGAAGTGTTGAAGCTAAGTTGGGTGTTGCTAAAGAGGTTAAAGAAGATAGCTCCCGACAAAGATATGTTTGATAATGTGATGATGACCTAAGTAGCATCAATGTATTTGAAGATCCCAAAGGTTTGTGTTAACTTATATATATATATATATATATATATATATAAGTTTGTTTCTAATTGGGATTGTGATTGTATAAGATCTCTCCATAAGAAGGTTGAACATTTGAAGCATGCTTTTATTGGTGGATATATCCAGTTTAGTTGATAGGGAGAGATGAAGCATCCTGGGGTGACAACATGCTTGGGAGGACATATGGTCACTTTGTGATGATGTCTAAATCCCGAACTAGGGAGGGTGTTGTTGGTCTTGGATCTCTGACCTTGGATACACACCTAGATCCATGGGTTGGTGTTAGAGCTAAAGCGTGATGGTAACTAGAGTGGCTAAAGCTTGGAACTCACCTTAGTCCCACATGATTAGATACCTTGGTCAGGTATCTAATCTGTAGCACTGCATGTGCTATGACTCTTCATACATCATATCATTTTGACATATTCCATGTACCTTTGTATATATGTAATTATGAATATTTTCCTAGTTAAGAGGGAGTGTTGAAGAATGTAACTAGTATCAGTCTTCATAATTATATTTGATTCATAATGTAATGTATTTGTCAAAAGAAAGAAAAAGGAATTTTATTGTAAAAGAAATTGACTTATTAAAGCATGGATTTCATGCTTCGGTTGATGAGTAATATATCAAAGCCTCCATTGTAGGATTCTCAGGTTTATGTCAAGAGTCCTTGTCCATGTCATCATGCAATAGACCCTTCTTGGGCTTTGTTTATCAAGAAAGAAATTTATTTTTATGTAAACTAGGTTATTTAGGCCTCCTCTACCAAGTCGGCCTCAAACTATACAAGTCGGCCTAATTGGGAGGCAAAATCCACTATATAAAGGTAGCAACTCAACCTCATTTGGAACATGCATCCAAGCAATTTTATCTGGAGTTGCAGGAGGAGAAAAAGAAGTTTGAAATGGGAAGGAGAGAAGAAGCCTAGAAGAAGAAGAAACCCTAAGTGAGGAAGGAAGAACCTTATTTCTCTCTCTTGTTTCTCTCACGTGCAAAAATATGAAGCTACAAGAGGGTTGAAGTTGCGGGGCTTCAGTAGGTCAAAATTCTGAAGCTAGGGGCTGAAATTATGAAGTTGGGGGCTGAAATTCTAAATTGAAGCTGGGTTGAAGCAATTTGACAAAAGTTGACTTCTAGTGTTTGGTTCATCATCTTGAAAGGTTGACTTGGTGGAGGAGAAAGGTCTTTTGGTCTGATCTAAGGTCTTAGGTTGTCTCAAGTTTGATTTGAATCTACTGGTGGAAGAGTTTGACTAGGTTTTTCCCTTCTTAGGGGTTTTAGCCCTGGTTGAGTGCTAATATCTAGTGTCATTGATCTTCATGTTTTATTTTGATGATTGCTTGATGAGAAGAAGATAAAGAAAGTAAATAAGATCATAAGTATATCACAAGAAATTGTCAAGATAAGAAAATATTTCTGCATTTCTGGTTTTCTAACATTCTTGAGAAAGAGTCGAGGATTTTTGGAAACCCTCATTGCTAATTGCTAGTCACTTGGTAGTTTCAATGTTGAAACCATACACCCTAGCTATTTTGGGAACATACTCACTCAGATTTTGTCATTGAGCTTCATTGTGGACTGGGGAGAAGAAATGAAAGAGATATAGTAAGCCTTTATGGTGTTCTCAGTTGATTTTATCTCCTAATATTGGTTATTCTATCTTATTTTACAGGTTGAGGGGGAAATCCCCAAATCTTGGCTACAAGTGGGTCAATATTATTGTTAAGGGGACCAAGTATCTTTACTAAAGATGGTTGTGGGAATCAAGCATTATTTTGGGTCGAGTTCTATTACATAATAAAGGGGTCAAGCCACATATTATGTTGTTAGATGAGTTTGCACTAAAGGCAGAGTTCCTCTCTTTCCTAGCTGAGTTGGGGGGCATATTAGTGGTTGGACTGATACATTGGAAGAGGGCTAAGATTTCTCTCTTGTTGCAGACCATGCCCATTTTCGAGGAGGAGGGTTGAATGTTATTGTATTGTTTCCTAGGTATCTAGTCTCATTGAGGAGTGAGTTGGGTCTATAAGGTCTAAATTACATCTCCTGTGTAATATCCCCGTTCAGGGATATCCCTCAAACCCAAGCAAACTCCAACCAAATAATACACAAGTGATATAGTAGTCGGGAAGCTCAAAGAGATAAAAATAACAGCAGTGCAATATACAATAATGTAAACATGGAATATAAGAAGATACCTAAGAAATGCAGAGAGAAATGCTAAGCCATTTTATTATACTCAGTAATGGAAAGAGTACAGGAGGTGATCAGAAAGATAGCACCTCGACTTGCACAAGGCAAGTGAAGAAATACACTCAGAATGGTAAGGGAATGGCCTCTCTTTGAACTACATCCAAGCTGTCGGAGAACCGTTGTGCTACTGCTACAACTGGAATCAAATGAGGATTTGGGGCTGTTCCCCTCCTCAGAAAATGTTGAAACTCTAGAATCAGCGTCAACTCAATAAACCCAGAAAATCCCAGAAAGATTTTCCTAAAATAGTTAACTCCCGAAAATCACCCCCTTGAGGATCTACGTTGTCCCTCAAGGCTCTGCGCTGCCACTGAATAGAACCCTCCAAAACTCTGCCCGAAACTCTGCCAAAATCCTCCAATATGCAAGGGTTGATCCCTTGCTTAATCTCCCAGCTCAAATCCTCCACATAAACCCAATCCGGAGCTCCTACCAAAAGAGCCTGCGTCCTCCTCTCTCAAGACTGCACAGTCATCAAATGCTCAGCTCCTCAACTCCAAAAATCGATCCTCCTGCAAAAGACTGTTGAAAACTACCTTGCCCGAGCAGGCACTCGAAGTCCCCTGAGGCTAAGGGTGAGATTTCCGAAAGGAGACACTCGATGCACTAAATAGTGCTGCAGACAGGCTAAACAGTGAGCGTGCTCTAAGTCAAAGTGACTAGCTCAAATGCAACATAATCGAATACCAAAATGAGGAGGCTCCTCTCTCCTTTATAGCGTTGGCCCCTCTCAAAACCCTACGGACCACCTCCTCCAACGTAGCCTCTCTCTTGCCACGTGCTCCTCTCCATCTGCACAGTCCCTCCAAGTGTCTACGTGGGCCCCCTTCTCTACGTGGTCCTTTGGCCCCCTTGACTCCCTTTTAAGTTACAACATTGTGCTACTAGGGAGTGACTTTATTCAAAAGTGAGTTATGTCCCCCTTTTCTCACCCTTTTATTTATAAATAACTATAGAAGGAAAAATTGAGCAAAATCGAATATTCCAATTAGCCATGGCTAATTAGGAATATTACAGTCTCCCCCAGCAAAATGTTGCTTGTCCTCA
>APFE031576641.1:340260-358551 GCA_000404065.3 Pinus taeda
GAAACATGAACAAGGTGTGAAATGACCCAATGGAACTTGACATGATGATGACAACCCTCTGAATGATGGTAGACTCAGTTGAATGGTGACATGGAACATCATTTGGACAACTTTAACAAGGGTAAGATCAAACCCCAGACTTAATACCTAATGACCAAATTTTACTTGAAGACTCACTGAAATGATAAAATTTGACCTTGACACCTTAAAATCATTTGTGTAAGAGCATGTTTGATCACTGGAAGAAGGCTGCAAAGACTGACTCTAACATTCGCTCCAATGGGGAATGGTAGCTCCTTGGAGGTGCCAAGAACAACAGATCTCTAGAAGAGCTAGTCAGTGCCTTTTATCCATTGGGCTATGAAGTCCATTATTCCGACAAACCAACATGACTCAATTTATTGACATGAAACTTGACTCAAACTGACTCAATGCAAACTGACATGACTAAAAAACTTGACTGAACTTAAAACTTAAAGCTTGGTGGTAGTGCATGACCACCTTTGTTTCTTACAAGACTATATATCATCAAACCATATCAAACTGCCAATGTAACCAATCAAGGAGATGGCTTCTTGACTGATTCTTCCGATCAGATCTTCTGGTCAACAATTGATGCTGGTAACTAGGCATCCAAAAACATAATTGGCCATGATCTCCTTCATCACTGAATACTGCAATAATGACCTTCACTGTTGACTGTAACAGATTTGCCATTGGATCATAAAAAACATGAAGATTTACCTCCTGCTGAAGAAACAAGATGTCTTTTTCTTGTGATGCTGACCTCTTTTCATAAATAAGAGTAGTTCCATGGTCTTCCAACAATTCTGAACAAGTAGATGAGTTGATTTCCTCTTCAAAAAACATTTCAAGACATGAGACATATGAAAAAGAATCTGAATGGCAATTTTGATTGCTCTGGTCTTCTACAATCTGAATATATTTTTGATCATCTTGACATGATATGACAGCCGTATTCTCATTACATTCATCACATTCATCAATCATGAGAAAAGCAACTTCGGATGATTCTTGAAACCCAACACTAACATTTTTATCATCTACCATACATTCATCCAAAGAAAGCTTTTCACTTACTTGAACAAAGTTCTCATCTTGCTGTCCATGAACTTATTGGATTACCTCTTCATGAAGGCTTTGTTCTGATGACATGAGAACATTTGGACCCAAAACTTTGTCTTCTTCTATGGACAAATCTGAACCGACACTTTTTCTTTCATCACTTTCAGCCATATGGACATCTTCAATCTACTGATCTATAAAGATGTTCACCGGACTGTCATCCTTTTCAAAAGAGGAAGAAGTTTCACCAACACTTTCTTGACCATGTGTGCACTACAAATCTGCTTTAGCTTGAGCTGGAACATGACCTTGCAAGAGTTGATCTATCTCTTCTTCAGACAAAGGAGATAAGACCTTTTGTTTCCTTTTTCTCAAACAGTGATTGTCTTCAATATTTTCAAGCGAAGGAGTATATAAATTTTCCTCATACTGCTGATCCATTTCATGTAATTCATGTTGACTATCAAGATGCAAAATTCTTTCATCTTCCACCATACTACAATCTTGATCATGCTGCAAAATTTCATGACCGTCTTCACGCTGCTGAAAGGGAATTTCACACAGGGCTTCCATGATCTCATGATCCATAAAATTAACATCCGCATAATATTTTTCAAGACTCTCAATAAAACCATAAGCATGTTTGCAACAATCATGAACTAGATTCAATGATGGATAAGAGTCTTTATATCTTTCAATGAACAGGTCATGAAAATCCTTTAGACTGTAAATACAAGCAGCTGGCAAATTTTCATACCAAGATTGGGCTTTACCTTCTAGAGTGGCCATGAATATCTTCATTAAGCAATCTTCAGAAAAATCAACCTTCAACTTGCGAATATGCATGTGAAATCGAACAAGATGTAAAGCAACGTCCTTCTTACCATCATCTTAAACATAGGCAGATTCTTTGACCAATCTTCCTTCGGAATTTTATTTGGGAAGCCTGGAATGTGATCTCGACTCATGGGAGCGTATCTTCTTGCAATTCGGTCTATTTTAAAATATCTCAAAGCTCTTGATCTCCAAGTAGTGGAGTCATCATGAAGCCCCTGATTGCTGGATTCTTCAGTGAAAGGAGTTGCCAGGTGAATGATTTCAACCATCTTCTTATGTCTGAACATTGTCCACCATCAACATTAGATCTGAACTTGAGATATGTCCTGGGGCAAAACAATCTTCAAGCAAACCATTTTGTCCCCAGTGGAGTCGCCACTATGTTAGCACCTAAATCCGCCTCAGGTTGAAGGAAGGCAAAATTCAGGGTAACCACAAACCATGCTCAATCTGGTAGCTAGCCTTACCAGAACAGGAGAGGGCTCTCTCCGGGTCACACTCAGTGAATAGATGAACGAAAAGGACTGAGATGACTTTCAAACGAACTATTTATCTTAGGCTAGTAAGTGGAAATGAAAATAATGAGGGATTTTGTGAATCACTGTGTTTCTGGGATGTTATGGGACCACTGGACTTCAATGAACAGAGAACTTAACATGAAGGCACGGATTATTTCGTGAAGCAAGGTAGGCTGAAAGTATAGCAATTTAGTTTTAAAATATGGCGGAATGGAAAGATTGATTAAGAAGGTGAAAAGGGCATGGGCAACATGAATCCTTTTCAACAGAAGAATGAACATTGTACATGAAATTTTCCCACAGGTACAGCAATAAAATTGAATTCTACTTGATCTCACTCGAAAAATTTCACCAGAAATGGATACGAAATGAAACTATGGAACATAACAAATAAATGGAGAGATTGTTTAAGAAGGTGAAAAGGGCATGGACAACATGAATCATTTTCAACAGAAGAATGAAACAATGCACATGAAATTTTCCCACAGGTAGAGCAATAGAATTGAATTCTACCTGATCTCACTCGAAAAATTTCACCAGAAATGAATATGAAATGAACTATGAAACATAACAAGATACATATGAAGCATAAGAGGCACATTTGCTACACTCACAACCACATGAATCTCATGAATCAGAGCTATTGTCTTTCATTAATTCTCTGTAAAAATATACAATAGAGAAACAAAGTTTCTTTCCGACAATCTCCCAGAAGTTACAAGCCAACCAACCAACTTGCTTTGCAAATGGTTTGCATACAATATATAGAATGTGCTATGAAGAGATAGAACGACCAAAGGTCACCAAATGAAGGTGGAGAGTCAAACATCAGCTACAGGTGTAGTGTCACAAACATGAAAAATGGCTTGGGTGACCCTTTGCCTTCCTTTGCCACTTGTATAACTGACCATATGGAGTGAAGATATTTATAAAACCGTCGCGCTCCTCCTCCTGTGCATCGCACTCTTTTCCAGGTGACCTTTGGAGGCCTTTCCGATGTCCAAATTGAGCGCGGGATAGCTTGTTGGAAACCATGTCCTGTCTACTTTCCAACCCCACTGGAATGTTTTGATTTGGAGTTCATTTGCCCTGTCAAAAATCAAATCTCCCAAGACTGGTCAAACTGTGCCAGATGAGGCTGCCTCAAGGCAGAGTTCTATTGCAGTCGACTTTTGAATGTCTTTCTCAACCCCAAATTTAGCTCAAGATAGCTCATTGGAAATCTCTTTGTGTCTACTTTCCAATCCAACTGGAATTTTTCAATTTGGAGTTCATTTGCTATGTCAAAAATCAAATCTCCCAAGACTGGTCGAACTGTGCCAAATGAGACTGCCTAAAGGCAGAGTGCTGTTACGGTCAACTTTTGAATGCCTTTCTCAACTCCAAATTGAGCTCATGATAGCTCATTGGAAAGCTACTTGTCTCTAGTTATCGTTCAGATCATCAAGCAAGTCATTTGGCCAACCGAGCTAGGAGAAAACTTGATTTTCTCGAGGTTGCTCCAGAGATGCATCAATTCTCCCGAGACAATCATATTTTTGACATTTCTTCAAAACCATGACACCTGTGTAAAAAGTGAAGGATGTTTTTCTTCCCTGGTCTGTTGTCAACAAAAACCTCTCTCAGTTTTTCCAAATTCATCTTCCATTGCTCAGAAACATTATTTGAGTGAAACATATCCCGATGTGTGGGACAAGGGATTTGCCGGAATGAAGGGGATAGGGAGCTTCTAAATTCTTGAGGAAATTTTGGGAAGTGTGGAGGGATGATAGGAAGTAGAGAAAAGTGGAATCTCATAAATTGAGTGAGGGGAAGAGGTCCAAAAAGGCAAAACACAGGCCCAACCATAGAAAATTGCCAAGTTGTAGCAAGGAACTAGCGTTTGTATGAAAATGAGGAATTTGGGGGATCTCAGTGATGGGAAGTATCTGATAAGGTATTTTATGGATAGGGGAAGGTGTATGAACATCAGGATACAAGTTTTTCCCATGATTTGACTATCCAAGAGAAATTAGCTTCAAAACCCTAGGAGAGGGAAATGAACCTTGACATAGGCGCAACTGAAACATGAACAAGGTGTGAAATGACCCAATGGAACTTGACATGATGATGACAACCCTTTGAATGATGATAGACTCAGCTGAATGGTGACATGGAACATCATTTGGACAACTTTAACAAGGGTAAAATCAAACCCCAGACCTAATGCCTAGTGACCAAATTTTACTTGAAGACTCACTGAAATGATAAACCTTGACCTTGACACCTTAAAATCACTTGTGTAAGAGCATGTTTGATCACTGGAAGAAGAATGCAAAGACTGACTCTAACATGCGTGAAGAAATAAAAAGTACTCTCTTTATCAGATCCATGGAAGGGAATACAATATGCCTCGGGATAGGGAAATGGGAGGCGACAAAAACACTCAAACAGAGGATACAAGAAAGGACTGGAATCCCACCATGCAAACAACTCCTTCTTTACACAAGGAAAGTACTGCAGGAGGAGCACAAGCTAATAATATGGTATAGGAAACGACTCAACAATTTGTCTTAGCACAAGACTCCGCGGAGGCTATTCCGGCACAAGCTCAAAAGGACCTGCATCCTTCAAAGATGCAGTAAAAGGGAAGATGGAACCACAAACAAAAATAGAACAGCAAGCTACAACACCAAGGGCCTACATTGTTGAGCAGACAACATAGAACCCTGTGTTAACAATCGCCATACCAGAGGTAAATGAAATACATGTTGATTATTTAACCAAAGCAGTGATATGCAGGTTCAATGGTTTTTGGCCCAAACCGAAAGCCCTTCGTCAATGGATTTACTCCATATGGACAGAAAACTGTGATATCCATCTCTGTTCAAAGAGATTCTTTATTTCGAATTTGACACCATAAAGGACAAGGAATATGCATTGAACGAAGGACCATGGTTCTAGGGCAATGCAGGTCTTTTTGTGAAATCTTGGTTCCCAGATTTCGATCCAAACAGCATGGTAGTCTCCAAAATGCCAGTATGGGTAAAATTATTTAACTTACCTATACACTTTTGCCATTACAAAGTACTAGAAGAAATCGACAATGCCTTGGGGACATTCTTAAAAGTGGATAATAAGCGCCTATCAAAGGATATCTACACTTTTGCTAGGATCTGTGTGGAGGTTGATCTCAGTCAAGGCTTACCAGATCACATCCTCTTACTCCATAATGGAAAGCAATAGGCACAGCCACTAGATTATGAAAACATTGTCTTTCGTTGCCGCATATGCCGACAAACTGGTCATCTTCAGAGTGCATGCCCACAAAATAAAAAAGATAGGAAAAGAAGACAGCCACCAAAGCCGAAAGGATGGCAGTTTACAGCCACATGGGCAGAGGATATAGAAGAGGAACAGAATGCAGAAACCACCAGTATACCTCAAGACGCTGAAGATGGAAGAAATAACCCAGAAATCAACAAAGAAAGCAGTCCACTCCACTCAGAGAAAAATGAAAATCTGATTGAATATGCAACAGATCCAAATACTAGTAACCCACAACAGCAATATGAGAACCCAGGCCAGGAAATTGGGGGCAGCAAGCGAGCATACTCTACAACAAGCTCAGATTCTGAAAAAGAAATCATGGCTGCCACAAACGAAGTACAAATGACTATTGTATCAGCCACGCCCAACAATGAAGGTTGGCGGAAAGTAGAAAAAAAGAAAGGAAGGAAAGCATAGATAGATAGCTACATATTTTTTAGACCCTGTTCTTAGCAGAACAAGTTTTGTTACCGCATATGCTATTACAGCATTTACAACATGTAATTTTACTCAATATTGAATAAAATTACGATTTTTCCAGTGGAAAAAAATAACTTATCCTAAATCAACTTGGAGCCTCTTCAACTATCACAAGATCTAGACAATGGTGTTGGACCTTCAAGAGTAGCCCCTTATGATGTCATGCAAACCTATGCAGAGAACTTACATGATGAGCATCTAGTTTTAGATGTTTTAGATGATTATGTAGTATGACTTGATTGTAGACTTCTTATTTAATATCGAAACAATTACATATTTTTCCTCTAATGGTTTGGATTTACAATGGTTTACATAAAATGTGTTTAACAAAATTTTGAATATTTGATTATACTTGAGTCAACCTGATCTGTTTTGGTTCCAGTCCCGATAACATTTACAGAGGCTATACCAATAGCTATTAGCACTAAAGTCAAAACTAAGGACTGGCCATCAAACTCTTTTAACAATGATGTGGGAATGGAGTAAGGATGCCCCTTGCCCCCACATTGTTTGGGATCTACACAAACAAATTACAGAATGATCATAGGAAGTGAAAGATAAATATAGCGGGATTTGTTCTTCTATCTCATTAATGTCTTTCTCGTCTAGGCATTAATAGCTTCAACTGAGAACAAATTACAGAATGATAATAGGAAGTGAAAGATAAATATAGCGGGATTGATTCTTCTATCTCATTAATGTCTTTCTCGTATAGGCATTAATAGATTCAACTGAGAACAAATTACAGAATGATAATAGGAAGTGAAAGATAAATATAGCGGGATTTATTCTTCTATCTCATTAATGCCTTTCTCGTATAGGCATTAATAGCTTCAACTGAGAACATGACAAGCACACTCGCTCAAACCATTCCCTTCCCTCAAAGTTGACTTGGAGGGTGGATCATCTGTACATAGAAGCTGTGATTTACAACATAACTATAGTTGGATGAGAAACCTTTGTTCATGTTTTATGTATTCCAGACAAGTCCTTGTGATTTGATCATTCTATTAAGTACATGATGAAAGAATCTTTACTGCTTCGAGTTCTAAGGATAGGTGTACAGAACTCTTGTGTGTTTCTGAGATGTAAACTATCTTTGTTGAAATAATTAGCAGGGATTATGTGGCAGTAGCAAACCTTGGCTTCTTTCCTGATTCAGGAATTTTCCTTCAAATGCCTTCATGGTAAGTATTGAAGGTTATTAACTGAAATAATGTTTGAAATTGCCAAACTCTAATCTTTGTGGGAGGTATTGACCCAAATACGAACTAGCTCACATAAATTAAAATGTGAGACAAGAAGACGGAAGGAACCCGAAGAACGAGACATGTTGGATATGAGGAATAGGAGATGGAGATAGCAGGGAAGCATTTCGTTCTTCACTGTGAAGCATATGGCCACACCAAGAAGGAAACAAATACAGAGAACTGAAGTTGGGCAGCAGTGTTTTAGGAGAGGCATATAGAGGACACATGAAAGAAATCGGCAGCGATCATGGGCCTCAAGGACAAGTTACTACAAACCAATCCAATTTAATTAGATGACCCACACTGGGATCAAATACAGTTGATTAGTGCAAAAATTCTCTGTATCCAAATGTTGGATTTTCTATTTCCTTTATAAAAGAACCTTTGCATTGGATGTAAGCACACTCATTCAACCCATATAGAGGCCAGATCATCTGTGCACATAGAAACTGTGCTTTAGAACATAAATTAAGTCGGATGTGGAACCTTTGTCTTCATGTTTTTAGATGTAGTCCAGACAAATCCTTGTGATTTGATCCTTCTATTAGTCATAGAATGATAGTGTCTTTACTGCTTAAAGTTTTAAGGATGGGTGTACAAAAGTCTTGTGTGTTTCTGGGTTGATAAACTACCTTTATCGAAATAATTATTAGGCAGCATGTAACAAACAGAAGACTTTGCCTTCTTTCCTAATTCAGAGGTTTCCTGTCAAATGCCCTCATGACAATGTTGAAGGTTCTTTATTGAAAGTATGTTTTGAACTGACAACCCCTTAGATTCCCGATATCAGATGCATGTTTGAAACTATAAGATTCATCTTGATGTCCAATATTAGATGGCCATAGTTTAATGTGGCTATTTTTTTTTCTCTTTCAATATGAGTTAGATTGGTATTTGACATGATTTTGGTATTTCATATGATTTTGGATGGCATTGTAATGATTTGCATTGTATTATCCAATATTAGATGGCCATAGTTTAATGAGGCTAATTTTCTTTTCCTCTTTCAATATGATTTAGATTGGTATTTGACATGATTTTGGTATTTCATATGATTTTGGATGGCATTGTACTGATTTGCATTGTATTATTTTTAAAAATAGATTCAGCATCTTAGAAAATTTTAGAAGTACCCTCGGAAATACTTAAATTATATAAACTTAAAACTACAAATTTCTCAATTTCTAGTTAAAATTCACAAACAAAATCAACCAAACAAATCCAAAAAAATATAAAATAAATTGCAGTCATTATACTACTGAATACTGCTATTACTATCAAATGCATGAACCTGTGGTGAATATTGCTATTACTATTAGATCCATAAACCAGGGGCAAGCTCGGACTCTTATCAAATCTCGTGTAAGGGAGAGTATTACGGCATGACAGTGGAGAGAATTGGAATCCTATGAGACTGACATGTTACTTGACAATTTTCCAATCCCAAAAGAAATAAACTGTTCCATTATAGGAAAATAAACATCATATAAACTAAAATGAAGTAGCCCAGTTATAATAGATGCACGCAGGCAAATGGTCAGTCTGTTGAGAAAAGAATATCTACTCAGATCGATTTAGGCGTATTTGATAACAACATAAACATCACTTCAAGCTATAATCAGTGGAAGGTCAGAGGGTAGAGTGGGTAGAGGAAGGTTAAAGGTGTAATCGGGATAGAATTTGATGGGTAAATTGTTTATTAAGGGATGATTTGTTTATTAAATACAAGTAAAAAATTGTGAAACCATTTAGATTTATGATCTTACAGAAGCTCATGCTTGCTACAGTATTTGATGTTGGTATTGTTTTTTCTGATAACAATATTCTGGAACTGCAGCAGGTTGTGTAAGTTTTTTGTTGTGTGACATGTTGTAATGTTTTCCGTCAGCTGAATTTGCTGATCATAGCAAAATCACATTTCATATGGTTTATGTTTGTGGACTGCTTGAGGGCTTCTGATGTAACTCCTTCTCTCATATTAATATATATTAAGCTTTTTCTTACTTGGAAAAAAAAAAAAAAAAATTCTAGATTTATGATTGAAATTAAACAGCTAATTTTGTATTCTTGCACGGCCTAATTATAATAGATAGCCTGTACCTTGGGTGCACAAATGATGGGAAATCTGGCACACAGAGCTCAGATCATTTCACTAGTAGATATGAATGATGTTGTGCGACTATTTTATGTTTTGGAGATAATTAAGAATTGGTAAAATATTTTGTTTTTCAAATTAGTGTTTTTGTTTAAAATGAATGTATAAATAAATTCAATGTCTTGAAAAACTCTTGGAGTATTAAGATTAAGCAAAGTTCATAAATCAAACTATTTCAACAAATTCCTAGCAGTTCATTCTAACAAATTCCTATCAGTTTTCCGAAAAAAATTGACAGAAAAAAATGTGATTAAGAAAACTTTCCAAAACATAAAACAAGCCATGGAGATATGAATATTTGCCAAGAAAGACCACATCCACTAAAATCTGAGAGTCTTCAGAAACAGTAACATTTAATTTTAAAAGCAGATTCTCAAATGCAAATTCTTGACATTTTCTCTAAAAGCTGTGGCTGGTGATAGTACCTTAGTATGACGCTGTCATTCAATTTGTCCCGTTGTGATGTGGTCAAGCGTTAGCCCTGTGGGAGTTTAGTAGTTTACCACTACCAACCCCAGTTGGATTGTAATAGATTCTGAGAATTCCATAAAAGCTTTCGCTCCCGCCAAAAATTGGGCGGTTCTATACGGAGGACTGCTTCGCAGATGTGCGCTGTGTGTTGTACCGCAATGGATGGGATAAACACACAGAGAATGGACATGTGAAATAGAAAATCACTACACTGCCGGAAGCGGGTTTCCTCCAGGGTTTCAAAAAAATTGAACCCGATCTGATCACTACACTGCCTAGTGCCTGCACAAAGGCCACAGCTTCTGGGGGATTGCGGGCGTACATACTGGTTTCCATTCCCGACAAGAAATTTGACGCGAGTTCTTGCGTCGGTCTGTCCATGAGAATCTTTGCTCCTCTTGTCAGAAAACATCGACGACGAATATTACAGGGCAGTTGCCTTTTTATCAATGAGTCAGATTGTTAATGTGAAAACAAACACCAGTGGACGCAGGAGATCTTGGTTCCGTACCGCTAAATCAGGGCGGTGCTTCCGTGCCTGTTTGGTACATGAGCGGTGTACCTTCCACTCACATTTTTTTACTTTAAATTTTTTTTGTCACTAAAGGTTTTTAGTCATTAGTTGAAGTGATTGGGATTCTGAATTGGGACCTAATCTACTCCAGGTTGAAGTTTCCCAACGTGGTTTTAGGGAGTTTATGGAGTTTCTTTCCTGTATTCAATATAGGAGGTCTTGACTTTTGTTTAGTCATTGGGTTTTTCCCGTTAAAAAAAATTTTTAAAAAAAATGTCGTTAAAAAATTGTGATGTTGTAGCCTATATTGATTAGGCTGAAGTAGTAAGTGGCCCTAGGGAGTTTTTACTCTATCTGTGGTCAATATGGGACGTCTCGACTCTTACTTAGTCATTGGGTCTTTCCTATTAAACAAAAAAAAAATTGTCGTTCAAAATTTGTTTTTCTTCTTTTGTCAATGGGTGCTTTGTTGAGTGGTAGAGATGGTGGTTTGCCATGCCATCCACCCAAGTTCAAGTCCTTGGCGACATGGTTCGTCATAGTAAGGCTGGAAGGGTAGGCATCCTGTTTGAGTCTGGGATCCCAGCTCCAGTCCTAGTGGTCTTCGGATGTCTCTATCCAAGGCTAAACTATGAGTTCCTAATATATGTGGCTTGTGGGTTGTTGCATATCCCTAGGGATGTTGCTAGCGCCCCATCTTAAAAAATCGTTCCATATAAAAAATAAATATATATATATATTATATATATATATATATAATATAAATAAATATAAGTATATTATATTATTCAATTTAAAGAAAAATCATTTTTCATTTAAATATGTTTTTCTCTTCTCCCGAAATCATTGAAATTGTAAAAGTTGGTTCTACAAAATTGTAATTTCATCAATTTCGAATGATTTACTTAAGTTATAATATTTGATTAAAGATGTATCTATTTAGTGTTTTAGTATATCATGAGTGGGTTTAATAGTTAAAAATATGTGTTTCTCCATAAAAGATTACAAGTTCAAGTCAAGAGGGGTAGAGTATGTACAATTTCATAGGCTCTACTAGTCAAATTGTTAGACTGAGGAACAAGTCCTTTGTCTCACAAACAAAGAGATCCCGTTATTATTATTACTAATCGTTGCCTTATCATAGATGATATTTTTTATTAAATAGTTGAATTAAGTTAAAATACATATTAATTCATTCAAATATGTAATTATATTTAAAGTCTGCAACAACCATAACCTTCATTATACTTTTATTTAGTATGGCCACCTCCTCATTGATTTCCTTCCCAATATTATCCCTAATTGTCTCCAATTTGACTTTTAACTTCAATTGTAGCTGTTGGAGGGTTTTGTCTCTTGCCCATCTTGGTAAGCTACAGAAAATGCCACTTCCTTAGTTGGTAAAGCAAGCACAGAATCCCCCCATGTTAATGTAAAGTGAAACTCATTGTCATACAACTAGCATTTGCACCAGATGCTGCAAAGGAAACGTCGTAAGTCGGTAGCGCGTATGGAAGAAGAGCATAGATGAAAAGGAATGTGATATGTTAGATGATGTAACTATAGTCTTTGAATTAAAAAAAAAAAGAAATGTTAATGTTAAATGTAATACAATCAACAATCTACTCAAAACAGAGGCATGTGCAACTTCCTTCCCAAGTGCTCAATCCAAGAGCTTACTTTCATTAAAAATTGCATCCCAGACTGGACCTTTGTCTTTCATTGCCTCATCCAGACTAAACCCTTCACCCTCCTATGGTAATGGCTTCATATCAAATTTTTGTGTAAGTATTCTCCAGCAGCGTTTCCATTTATACACGTCTCCATTAGCATAATCAAAGGCCTAGTTCTTTTAATAAGTATTTGTGGCAGCTCAAATTTCCTGTTCTGCAATCAATTTTGCATCAGATGCATCCATAAATTATTCCCATGAAATATTGTTCCCTGGGTACTTGAAAGACAACTCCTCATGTTTGCAAATGGTAGTGTAAACACACAGTGTGCCTAAAACATTCATCAAGCTCCAAGGAGAGAAGCCAAATATGTGTGTCAAACAATGAATGGACCAAGTTAATCCTTTTTTATTCTTTAGAGCCGCAAATACAATATCCTTGAGAGTGTAGTAAAAATTGGGCACAGGTAGCATATGAAGGTCTTCACAAGGGGGGCATGCTCTTCCTTTCTTCCATTTCTGACCTTCACGAAAATCTTCTAAACCAAGTTTATTCTTTTTACTACCAAATCCATAAATTGCTAGTAGACCTTGCCTTGACTTTTTGAGTTTCAGCCCTTGCGTGCTTGCACTTCTCATCACATTTTCCTAGTCAAAGCTCTCGCTTTAGTCCTATGTTAGTTTTCAAAGCATCCTCAACAATTTCATTATTTTTTTATTGTTTTACTACTTCCCTAAACCTATAAACTCTTCTTAACCTCTTTGAACATACAATGTTTGAAGACATGTTTCTTGCAACCAATGCCCTAGTTTTCTACAAGAGGAGGAAATGAGGAAACACCCCCCAAAAGCATTTTCTTAAATTGTTAGCCTCCACATTATCATCATGATTTCCATCTATTACTCCCTGAATATTTTGCTTCTGCTTCCATGCCAAACATGCTCGTAAAAGAGAATATTAATTCTGACATGTAGGGGAAATATAACAAACATCATGATGCCCCCTATGATATTTGAACCCAAATCTCCATCCTACATTAAGGAGATGCATTTTCGCTTTTATGTGAGTTTATTTCTTTACAGTCTTGTGCAAATTAATATTATAGTGAAGGGTTGCTCGGGAAAATATTCAACATCAAGGGTTCTCCTTTTGCAGGAGACTCCCATGATTGAGCTTATATGTGCCCTAACTTGTTTTGTTGTACAAGTTTTCTTTGTGTTAGCTGGGGTTCAATATCATCATCATCATCTATAATAAGGATATCCCGAAGTAGCCATACATTTCCTTTCTTATAAGGAACTTTTCTTCTAAATCCACCTGTAAGATATGAAAAAAGACTACTAGTGATCTCCGTAATAGACTTCAAGCGTCTACAAATAACTTCCTGAAGGAAACCCAGCCACCAAGGGTTTTCGCTTTCATTCTATCTCTCATGTTGTTGGGCTATTTCTTTAATCCATCCTTTTTTAGAATAGTTTCAATAAAAACTCCAACTTTACCTAAGCAATATTGTATCCAACTTCTATTTTAAAGATCTTGAGAAGCCCAGTGCAGATGATGAGCTGTAATCAGTTGGTTTAGAATATGAAGATGCGTATTAGGTATAGTAGAAATTTTATTTTATGTTGGTCAACTTTCTGAGTGCATTTTGTGTCATGATTGTTGGAGAGTTGATGAGTTTTCTTCCATAGATCTTGGAGTGACAACGAAAAGGTAGGGCTTCTGGAATATTGCACATTTTGGCTATAACCGGGATGAAAGTCCTAAAACCTTTCTTGAGAGCATCACATCAAAATTCTGATTTGGGATAAGTGTTGCTATTGCGTTACCTCTATGGATAAGTATGGGTATACAAGCTTGAATCCATCATGTTCATGTAATGTTGAGATAGGGTCCCCTGGGTCAGTTTTTGGGAAAAAGCCCAATTTTTGATGTAAAAATATGTAAAGTCTCTGCAAAATGTGGTCGCGGAGCTCGTAGTTAGTTAAAGAATCAAAAAGGGTTTTACCCTTCTTTTATGTAAAATGAGTCGACTTTTGAAGATCTGCCCATGGTCCGCGGACCATGGGATTGTATAAATAGGTGTGCCTTAGAGAATCTAAGTCAAGTAATTGAAGTTGTCTATGGGTACAAGTGAGGAAGTCTAGGGTAGAAGTAGAAGTCTTAGAGGAGGAAAAGGTTCTGCAGCTAAGTGCACAAAGGCCTAGAGTAGTGTCTGCAACTGAGTGCACGGACCCTTGCAACTAAGTGCGCAAGGACATCTTGAGTTTGTAAGCTTAACTAAATATCAATAAAGAAGATTGTTGCAGAAATTCCTATGTTTTATCTATTAACTTTTGTTATGTATGAATGCGCTTTATGCTGTGATGAATAATGGGTTTACGAAATAATGATGTATTGATGTGCGACTTTACTTGATCAACATTGTTATCTGAACACAATTAATGTTAAGTGATTACGCGAAGATTGTAATGGTTTATGTTAAAGTTATCAACACTAAGTAAATATGAGTAAATATTGGTCTAAAGGGTAATCTAAAGTACGTGTAAGTAGCTAATTGACCTACTCAACGTCTGCAAAAGCCAATCGTATACCTTCACGGAGGTCTAGAGGCCGATTGGAGGAAGCTACAACACTAGGTTGCAGAAGCATAAAGGTCTGCACAAAGGTAGATCTAGGTCACCAAAAGGACATCACATTGATCTCTCGGTGCAAAAACTTGGTTTCAGCATCCCCCATATTGCTTCAGGTTAGACTTTAGTCCACACTCCACGGATTGATGTCAAAAGGGCTAGTAGTGTAAGGATTTGTTTAGTGCAACTAACTCTGAACCTGGGTCAGGACCCCCTAAGCGAACAAATAGTTTCGTTGTCGGGACCAGGATCTACATAAAGAGATGTGTGATGTCACATCACTGAAATGTGACCAAGAAGGAAATTGAGAAGAGGTTGGATAGAAAGATCAACAAATTTGCGGCGCAAGAAAACATAAATATTTGCCTGACAAAAGAATAGTGGTTGGATAGATATTTATACACAGAAATACATGAAATCTTCTTTTGCACCTTCCCGATCAAACTATACGAGTGGATCGCTAAATTGGTAGAGGGCCAATTAAGGTGGAGGCTTGACGATCCGATAGTGTGGACCCCAGAGCTTCTGTAGAGGTTGGAAGCTTCTGAAGATAAGATTGCGTGCACAGTTGATCACTAGCTTGATCGAGTCATCAGAGACTTTGTTACAGAGTTCGCGGTTGATACCTCAATCAATTATAGTGAAGCAGAGTGACGCTTCTTCAAAGGACCGCAAGGTAAGTATTTACAATCTTTGAATACTTGGATTAAGATGTTATTGTGTGAAAAACGGGTTATGCCACTGCCTTGATGTTTGGAGCTATGTGAAGCAGAAAATTCTTCAGGGATAGAGGGAGAATATGCCTTGAATACAGGCCACTGATTGAACCTCCTCTGAGTGATGACGAGGGAGCAGCACAGGCTTCACCACAGAGCACTGTACAGTTGATAAGTTAGGGTTCTCCACGAAAACCTCATTTTTCCACACCATCTCCACCTTCACCTCTACAACAAACACCTTCGCCCACACCGCCACCACCACCACCATCAGTCAACATGTCGAATACAATGAAGTTGCCAGTTTTCAAGGGCTTCGGAAGTGAGGATCCTGATCAGTTTTGGTTTGTTGCGAAGGTTGTCTGGACAACACAACAAATTACGGATGATAATATAAAGAAGGCGCAGTTGGTTACTGCTCTGCAGGATTGCACGCTAACATGGTATGTTAAGTATTTCACAGATAATATGTTGGTGTCGTTGGCAGATACTTAGACCACTTTGAAGAGGAATTCGGTAAGCCTAAATCTGAATCACAGTTGGTAATTGGATTTAAGGAAATCATGATGAGCCCTAGTGAAATGCCATGGGAGCTAGATCAAAGACTAAAGTGCGGGATCCGCGAAGCTAATATGAATCTCACGGATAGCCAACACCACGATTGGTTTATAGTTGCGCTCTTGCCCCACTTAAGGATTGCTTTATCACAGCAAAAGATAGGAACTCAGGCGGAAGCCCTGGAAATCGCAATGAGATTGCATGAGTCACCTATCGAGGATGCTTCTTTGGGAGTTCAACAAATTCATGCAGAGCTGCAGAACCTCTTCTTGGAGTTCCAAAGCTTGACAAGGGAAATATCAGCTCGACAGGAGGTGCATGAAGAAGTTTGGTGTCTCAAGTGTAAAAACCAGGGACATGATAAAGATCATTTCCCTGTCTTTATGAATTACATCACAGGAAGGGGACCTATGCCTGTTACATAGAATTTTGTCACTATCCTTGTACTCCTCGTTCCTCAATCTTGGAGAACCTCTACAATGACCCTCATGTGTTTCCCTGATATGAAGAACATGTCCTTACATCCCTCTTCATCTGCAGAACATTTCCCTCTTACATCATTGCCCAAGAATATTCCTTCAAACTCAATTTTCAAGACCAGCGCTAGCACTTAGTTTCTTCCCTGTGCCAATTTGCAGAGTCTAACACTGGGCTTAGCACCGAACGACACTGGTAAGCCATTCATGACCCATGTCGACCCTCTTTGGCAAGCTTTTAAAAATGGAGTCGAAGCTTCCAGGTCTAGAAGCTTTGTGAACGAAAGTTTGGTAAATGGTTAGATGAGAAAGAGCCAAGAGAGATTGTTTGCACTTCTTTCCCTTATTAAAATGGAATAAACAAAAAGGGATAAGGCCTCTCGCATCATAAGAGGATCCATTTCCCATATGTCAAACTATATAAACTCCCCCTTTTCCAACTAGCTAATGAAGCAGCTTGAATAACCAGCAATACCTTAATAGCTTTAGTCGTCTAGTTTATGTTTGTAAAGGGAGAATAAGCTTGTAGTGTTTGGTTTGGAGCAAAAAGGAAGAAGCCTTGAACTTCCATTGTTTTTTAGGGTGAATCATGAGATGCTAACAATGGTGCTGGAACCAAGACATGTCGAAGGAAACCTGCAATGCTAAGGCGAAGGTTGTACTTTCCTTTTTGTCATAATAATACAACTAATATTTTGTTTCCTATATCAATTGCATATGCTAGTTGGTAGCTTAAGACTCCTCAGCCTCTTAAGTAGGTTGAATATTTTGTATGCTATCATGTGTGCTTTGGTTTCTTGTCTCATTGTTTCAGGGGTTTGATTGACACTAAGGAGTTGATCGTTGGAGAAAAGGCACAAGGATTTCAACAAACAAGGATTAGCGCCACAAGAGGTAGGATCTTATCCATTCTCAATCTAAGGGAACTTATATTAGATTGTCATGTTTGTGGCTAGACCCTCTCCCCTGGGCTAGAGGGATTGTTTATGTCCATAGGGACAATCTTCCTACTCCACGAATTGGCGACTCCGCTGGGGATCCATCCCTCTCTTTGGATTTTTTTTCATTTCATGATTTGTGACAACTTTTCTTGTTTCACTCTTTCTATGTTGTAATATGTACTTCAAGTCATCTACGACTTTGATTCTTGAATTTAGAGTGACAGGTTTGGTTTTGGTTTGTGAATTTTTATTTTTTCTTTAAATCCCTCGATTAGCGTTGTTAATTTTCTAATAGTAGCGCCGAACAGTGTGAGTTCCCTTTGAACAGATGCGCCACAACCCCTTCTGGTGCTTGTTTCTAGTTAGACAGTCGCGCCGATGCTTGTAGGTTAAAATCAGGGTTTCTCCTAAATCATTGCCAGTGTGTCTTGTCCTCATAAATTCTATTTCTGGGCTTGTTTGCCTATATTCTCCCTGGCTAGAATGCTTTGTTAGCTTGATTGGTTTGAGATTTCCTTACTTGATTTTTTGAGTTTTTGGATGGTTTGTGTCTGTTATGAAACCAGCTCAAGAAAAGATAGAAAAGATAGATCAACGCCTTAGCATTCAGCCTCTTCGAGGGGGCAACCTCCTTTACATTACATAAATGAACAATTCTTGGATGATACAAATGA
>APFE031576643.1:10038-63141 GCA_000404065.3 Pinus taeda
ATGGGCACTACATGGGTACATCAATATAATAAGTGGATTGTACTAATAACAATAAGGGGTTACACTAGTAGTATAGGGCCTAACAAATATACACCCAATGGGGCAACCTTTAAACTTCAACCTAGCATTAATAAGGGCATGTGTTTTGTGAATTCATCAAGAATGCATGGCATTATAAAGATATGATTATGGTTCTATTTTCCATTCATCTAATGTCCGAGAAGAACCATGCAACGTTTTAAGTGGATAAATCTCTAGTACTTTATGGCATAAATGAATTTGGTCATCTCGCCTTTAATTAGACCGACTTCCATTCAATCTTTCCAGAACTGGATTAAGTTGTTGCATGAGGACGTGCAATCGTTATGGTAGTGTCGAGATGATGAGGTTATGAATTAATATATTTTTCCCTGATTTATAGCACTTTTTATCCTATTAATACCTCTATTTAAGCTACAATATTTTCCTTTCTCACCTACCTCAAAAATGTCGTAAGGTACATTGGGTTATATTTTGATATTTTTCCAATTTATCTAAATAATTTAGATAAAAGTTTGTGATTTTTATATTATTTTTTTAGTAAATAAACATTGCTAAGGATTTTGTAGTGTGTTTCCATATCATACTCAATAGGCAAAGCATGGGAATGAGGATAGGGTCAATTTTGAGTAATTACAATAGAAATGAGTAGAAGTAAATCCAAGGGAAATTCCCTACAACCTGATATAGAATATTTACTCACATTCAAGGAATATATATAAAACTATGATCAAACTCATTGGATTAACAATCAAATTACTATCTCATTCTTCCAACTTGCAGACATAGTTGCTGGAGTATTTGTCACACTCACCTCATTGGGAATTGATCATGTGGACTAACTACCACACTGGGATCCACTCGGGGAACATGGGATTATTTTCCCACTCAAGGTAATGGTAAGGGTTTGGAATTTTACTAATCCTTCGATTTTTTGTGTAATTAAAAACCTCAACATGGTATTAGAGCCTTGGCCAAGGTTTGATTCCTGATTGCATTTTGAGGGGAGGGGGGGGGCGGGGGGGGGGGGGGGTGGGGGGTGGTTTTGTCACAGTCACCTCATTTGGAATTGATCACGTGGACTAACTGCCACCATGGGAACATGAGATTAATTTCCCACTTGAGCTAATGGTAAGGGTTTGGAAATTTATTAATGCCCGTGAGTTTTGGTGTCACCAAAAACCTCAACAATAGTAATCATGGTTGCTTGCATCAAGATTCAAGAAGAAATTTGTTATTATTATTTTAAAATATTAATTACAAGGGAGGTTGTGATCACTCTTGGATCATAACTCTTGAGTTTTAACATGTAACCAAGACAAGGTTATCCTCATAGAAATAGGGTTGATACTATTTTTGTTTGAATGCAAACATATTATCTTGCGATTATAAAAGAGGATCACCATCACTCTAATGGAGATCAATATCATATTATTGGTATTTTTAATATTATTTTATCAACAATTGATATGTTTAGACTCTATTCCTTATGCATCATTACCACCTAACACATCAGTCTAATTTTGTATCGTAGGCTTGCTTAACTCAAACTCTTTGGAGGGGACCTATTCTAAAGGTAAGGTGTTGTATATATGTTGTTGTTTTAATTTTGTATGATTTTTTTTTTCTATTTCTAGAGGTGATTTATTTCCTTGTATTAATTTTTTGCATTCTTCAGATAACATATCTTGTAATATTAGGAATCACTTTTGATTTCAATTTAATTACAAAGCAGAGATGAAGCCACTATAGAATATAGTCACTAACAATATTGTCTTAGTGAAAGCCATAGATTTAATTTGAAATCATGGTGATATTACTTAACTTATTGTTTAATTTCAATGAAATAAATTTATTTATAATCTATTAAAATCCATGTTTATTGCATTTGAATTTAAATTAGAATAGATTGCTTTTGAATTATTCACATTGAAATGGACCTCATTTTCTTTTGACAAGAATTCAGAATATGAGTATTGTGCATTTTTTTTAACCTAATCAATTGAAGAATCATGTCCAATAAAAATATTCCACAATGTCAAGCAAGTTCATATAACCTTGGGCTGATAAATTAAATGAACTAGCGAATTTACTTACCCATATCCTTTAGTAAGGCTGACAAGAACACTGTCACTTAGATTTATTAATTAAACTCATCCTATAGGGGATGTTTAGAATACCTATTCTTCTTATTTTTATGGGTAGTAGGCTTGGTTCGATTGTTGGATGATTCATTGAGAGTGATCATCTATTTATTAGATAAATCTATTGACACCTCATTATTTTTTTTATAGTATTTTGGACCATCATTTATAGGAATTCCTTCCTACATTACTCATTATTTATTCTTGATTTATATGCTTTTAAATTCCAAGTATGCTATATAGTAGTACAATATTCAACTGAGTATTCTTTTCTTGAGCTTGGATTAGTCTTCCATTTCTTGTTCTACAAGTTTGAATTCATGCTTTGAAGATTCTCACAGTTTCTTCCATATCCAAGGGAGTTTCAAGGTTTCGTATTTCATATTATTCAAATTCTTTGATATGTGATGCCTCTTCCAAGACAAACACATAAATCCTCTTTCATTTGATTCAAATTATTGAATATGTGATTCCCCTTCTCTAATTATTCACTTTTTTCTTTGTGTTGGAACAAAAAATTTAACATGTTAGTATTATTTTATCAAGGAATACATTTTTTTTCTTAAGAATTTTTAAAGGATCCCAAATAGTTCCTTTACTATAGCTCAACTATGGTCCCTAACTCATAGTATTCTAGTTCTTGAACTGAGCTTTAATACCATCTATGACGTACCCAACCCCCAAGTAGCATTAAGAAGATCGGGTATTTGAGATTTTTCTTCTTAAGAAAAATTATATGGTCATTTTTGTATGCCTCCCCTCTTCTTTCCCTCACTCTTTCCTTCTTTGTATTTTCCATGTCTTTTATTTCCTAAATTGAATACATTGACCTTTAGAACATATTACAAGAATGTTTTCCTTTTATAATATGTTACATCATCAAAAACTTTATTTAAATGCGTCATATCTCTTCTCTCCTTTCCTTCCTTTCCATGTTTTTTCATTTCTCTCACTCTCTTCCTTCTTCCTTCCTTACCTTCCCTCTTCCTCCCCATATCACGTTTTTGAAAATTTTCAAACTATGTTATGTATCATACCCAAGAAAATTGCGGCATGATACATTGTGCCCAGGAACATTTTCATTCATGTGATAGCTTAAACCCTCACCTTTAAAACTCATGTCGAATGCTAGAAAATGTTTGATCAAGTGATGTTATAATTCCTTCACCAATGGTTCTCATATCACATACGATAAAATATTTAAGAGTTTGGTGTACCGCACCATAAAAAATTGTCCTATGATACATCACACCATGAAAATATTTCCTTCTTATGATATGTTAAGCACACAACTCATAATATTTTATTTTTCCACAAAAAATCATGCCTTCCACCATATCATACAAAGTTTAATGTGATATTAGTTGTATCACATGAAAATAAACTTGTTTGCAGCCCAACAACTCCTCTTACATTTTTTCTAAAAGAAATGACCCCTTTTTTGATTTATTTAATTTTTAGATTATTTGATTTCCTTATCGATCATGAACATTCATCTTTATTTTTTATGGGTTGTTTTATCTTTCAATGAATGACATAAATATAAATTTCTTCATGACTTTTTGTTTGAGCTCTAGAACATGTTTCTTTGCATTGGCCCCTTGGTTTGTTTTTATGATGATTAGATCTAATGAATTGATGGGTCTATTGCAATTCCTAATGTTATTATGAATGATGTACGAGTTATACCTTGTATTTATGTTTTCTTGAAATATTAAGAGAAATTTTCATTTCATTACCTTTTGTTACATGGACAAGGTTATTTATTAGTTCCAAAACTGTTAAGGTTATTTATTAGTTCCAAAACTGTTAAGGATTGATCCCTTGTTAAATGGCTCATACAATTCATATATAATATGGTCTTATTGAATGTAGATTCCATAATTGCATTTTTTCTGCCCTTTTAAACTATGGATTGAACCTGTACAATTCAAACTGATGTGATTAATGGCTCATACTATTTGAATGTTGGATTATTTGGTTTTCATGTTTTATTGCATTGATTCCTATGCTTTTGAACCTAATAATGCATAGTCATGTCATGAATGGAGCATTCAATATGTGATAAGGCTCGTGATTAATCGTTTGATTGGTTTATATGGTTATGTGGCAATGATAGAATTAGTGCCTTATTTTGTGCCTGACATGTGGATTAGGGTTATCATGAAAAATCCTAAGGTTTGATTCATTTATTATGTTTTAGAACAACCATTACTTCAGCCTTATATTATTGGTACTCCACCCTCATTGTCATGCTATGCTACTATGGTTTCAACCCAATCAAAACCCTGCTCTAGTCATTTTGCAAAGGTCTCTAGTATGTTGTTATTTTGAATTTCATTCTATCAAAACCCTAGCTGAATGCTTTGTTATTATAGTATGAAAAACTCAATTGAACCCTATACTATTCTCTTGTGAATAATATTGGCACATTTCCACATTTTAAATGCCCCCAGTTGTAAGAGTTAATCCCATTGGCGGTGAAACAATGGAAGCCTATGTGAAGTATTTGGCTATGTTCACACAAGTAGGCTAGTGGGAATTCATTCAGTCCTTTTGAGGGAATAATGTTGAGGTTGCAAAGGCATTTGTGCAGACTTGTAATGGAAAGGTCGCACGAGTAGGAGATTTTGAAATTCCTTTAAATGAGGTTTTCATTGTTGAAGCTACATGGTTTCTCGTAGAAGGAGATAGGCGGTAAAATAACTTTTTGGTTAAAAACATTCATTGGGACAAATTCCTCATCACCAAGAAAGTGTCTTACAATGTGAAATGTATGTTCTTGAACTCATTAAAACCTAAATGGCATGACTTGGTTCTAATTATTAGACGACATATTACATGTGAAGGTCAATACAACTTTGTCTTCTACTACCATTTTCGGCTCAGGGTGTGTTTGGGTTACAAGTTGAATCTCCCTTACTATTTGTATAAGTATTACAAAAATGTCTAAATTCTACTAGAGGGTTTTTTAGAATCTTGAGAAGAGTGTATTTCATTATGGAATAATTAATATTTTGGTTGAATTTTGATTGATCCAATTGGGGGATTCTTGCTAAGTTTTTCTCTATAGAAATAATTTCATCAAACCTCTAGAAAATTGCGGGGAAAAAATCCCACCACAGGTTGAAGAAATTGACAAGTGTTTTTGCAAAAATTCTACATAAACCCTCGCTTCTCCACCTCATCAAGGAACAATTCCTAAAAACCATGGCATCCTGTCTCCATTGGATATGCCTAAAGATTCAGAATTCACCCAAAGTACTTGTAGTCTGGCAAAATAATTAAGGTAAGTTTTGCTAGATAAAACCCCAATCCCACTCTCACAGGAAAATCTGAGTCTAATTTGAATCATTTTGTATACTTGACCAAAACATGCAAACAAGGTAGATGAATATGAGAAGAATGTAGTCATATAAACTCAGGTTAGAAATGAATAACTTGCTAGACAAATTTCCCGAGCTAAGAGAAATGTGCATAAAAATAATTCAACCCTAGTTGTCGATGTAGATATTCCTAAGGGATCTTCACCTGAACAAGAAAAGTCAGAAGTTGATCCTATTGAAAATTATAAAGATAATTTTGTCTTTAGTAAATTAGAAAACAATGTTGCATTTGGATTAGATAATGATTTTAAAAATAAAAAGGATTCTCACAAATGTCTATACAGTTGGTTTTGGCAAGAGAAGTATATAATTGTAGTCCTATCTCAAAAATAAAGTTAATCAATTATAAGAAGAAAATAGAGAGCTAAGGCTACAAAACAACATGAAAAAAAGAGATAATTAAACTCAAGGAAACATTACAGTTGATCCAGAAACAAGTTGTGATTAAATATTCTGGTGTTAATGTGATAATTATTTCTGTTGTGCACAATTTTATTGCATCCAAATGGGTAAGGTTCAGGTCAATGTTTTTCTATTTTCAAAATATATGAAAAGTTACAAATTATTGTTCATTAGTTTGTTAATTTCATTAATAGTAGTTATAGAATCACAAATTATGTATCCACTATTTAAAAATTTAATTGTTGTAAAAAAGTAATAGCATCTATCTTTGATATTACAAGTAACCTTTTCATCTATGCGATTGAATATGAATTTCCTTATTTGGACTTTTTGGTTGTTGTTCCTTGCTGACATGGTAGATCAGTTGTTTTTTGAAGTAGTGTTGATATGACCAATGAAGGTCAAATTTGTGGGATGAACATTGATACCGAGATTTTGGGGAGCCATCGTCTTATTTTTTATTTGTAATAATTTGGTATGGGATATTTTTATATAAATATATGATCAAACATTTGAGGGAAAGATGATGGGATAAATGAAGTTGTACATTTCATGACATCGAAACTTTATAGTATTTGTTGTATGGTTTTTTACACTGAATTTCTTAATATAAGACTCAATTGTGTTACTTTAATATTTCTTTATTGCCCTTATGGAATTTTATTTTGCTGGAATTTAAACAACATCACTCGCTTGACTTTTCTTCAAATAGTTGGTGTTAATTACAATTATTCGGCTATTCTTATTTAACTAGTTAGGTTTGTTTGGATTCCAAAATCAAGTTATTTTCTTACGATTTTCATCTCTAGGATTTAACTTGGTTTTTCATGTTGTGTTTTTTTTGGGATGAAATTTCTTTTATTAATTAAAAACTATTACATATATGTTTATTGAGGCAAATAGAATTAGTAATTAGATTGTTTTACTTTCTTGATGTATTTTATGTCTTCCATTTCTTATGAACGGAAATAAGGGCTATCAAATGAATGATTTATTTTTAATGAGAAAGTAGAACAAGTATTTCATTAATTAAATAACTTGGCAAAGTTATAATAATAAATTATATTTAATGTATTTTAATTTTTATGATTTTAATGTAAAATTCATTAAATCAAATTCAAATTTATTTCGATGTGTTTAAAAAAACAATGATTATAGATATGTTATTTTTTTGTTTTTCTTTAAGTTATTGTTGCATTAAAAGTTAGTTTTATTCATTCATGAAAATTCTTTTGTATGTTATTTAAATCATTCTTTAAATTTGTACAGTTTATCTCATCACACCAGTTAAGGTTTCTCTTTTGGTGGTTTTACCACTATATACTTGTACATAACTGTTAACCCCTCTAACCAGTTGTAAATATTCATATAGGATAACTAGGAAAAATTTATTGATTTCTTTCTTGAAAGAGAATGGAATATCTGGATAACAGAGACTTTGAACTCATCAGGAACGACCACACCAATCGGCTTGGGTTATTAAAGAACCTAAGTCCAATTTGTCTCCTTCTGTTAATGAGTGTCCATCTCTACTCGTCAACACAAGGCACTAGAAGGAGGGCCAATTAGAATTTAAATGAATACAATGTTGGATGGTGTTGGCATTGATGTCAACCCTAGGATTTGACAAAGTTTTAATTTGACTAAAACACTAGTCATTGATGTCAAATTTATAAGGAATTCTTCTTATAATTGTTTGGATTACATCAAGTTGGAAACTCCATTCTTGGATGGTTGAAAACCCAGGTCCTATGGTTTGGGTTACTTGTACTAAGGACATACCCTGACTTTGTCAAGGTTTTTTAAAGTGGAAAATGATTGATTTTGGCTTGGATATCCCCATCATTGTATTCTCCTCATCGAAATGTTTCTAGTGGTATGTGGTACGCCGTGAGAGGCCTCCTGGTTGGAGATATATTCATCTTTGAAGTTGAAGACCCTAGTTTTTAGGCTAAAACTCCAGAGAGTGACCATATGATAACCTTCACCTTGGTCAAAGGTCAAATTAAATTAATTGAAAGATTTAATTCAAATTCAAATTATAATTATAATTAATTTATATATTAATTATTAAAGTTATAAATAAAAAGAGGAACATTATTATAAAACAATACATTTAAAAGACATAATTCCTAAATTTTGTATCTCAATGGATTAACTAAATTCTCAAATGGTTATGAAAAAATATATTAAAATACATTATCCTTAGTAAAATTTCCCTAACTTTTTGGAGCTCAATGACTCATAGAAACCCCTCCTAATCCTGTAAAAGGGATCTTGTCTCTCATCAAAAGTATGCACATAAAAGAAAAACAAAATTACGAGAATACCTATGAACATTTTTGGCCTATGTGAGGAAAAAAAATTCAAACTCTCGAGGAAAAGATCAAAATTCAAAAGAAAAGGTTTTGTGAATTTTCATTTGGGTTTGGTGACTTTAAAGCAATCTTGGAGGTTTGGACTTAGTACAATGTGCTTGGAAAAGGGAGTGTGAAGTGCTAGCACAAATTATGGAGCCCCCATCACCTTCGATCCTGTCATTTAAATATGTGTTTAATACTCTATTTTGGACCTGCTATAGAAAAAAAATTTGGACAAGGATTCATGTCAATCTTTTGTTTCACTTGTTTTATTTTGAATTTGGTTGGGATTTTTTTTCCACACACACAAAAATCTTATCGCATACTTGTGGATATAACCTAGGGCACGATTTATAGAAGGTTTGTATGGTGGTTTCCTATGTGATTTAGAATTATTTTTTCATGTTTGTATATGGGTATAAGTCTTACCTTTTAGCACTTCATTTTGTGGTTTTGTGAGAGATTTTCTCATCATAGGAACAAACCTTTCTTGCTGACCTCAAACCTATGGTTGTCTTGACCTCCAATAGTAGGAAAAATCATCTAGGGCACCAAAAATCACTGAACTATTTGGGGCAATTGTCACAAGTTTTGTTGGATTTTGGGTTTCAAGAAAGACCTACAATTCGACCCTCACTTATTTAGTTCAGATATTGGCAATAAGGTTCAAATATTCATTGAAAATTTCTTATCATTTTAGTATCCAATTTATAGCATGGACAAAGGTTCCCCTGTCAATATATGATGTTAATTTTCATCACAAAATAGTGACAATAATCTCATTGTATTATTGAACAAATTCAAGTATCAAAATTCATTGAGAAATCATTGATTTTTAATAATGTTGTGTTTTGGTACTCACAAGACATAATTTAATGTAATTTTCTCATAAGATTGTTTATATATTAACATATTAACTTAATCGAATTACTAACTTGACATAAACTTGACTAGGGACCATTTGAAAATTACATAAATGATATTGATAACTAAGTGATGAAGTGGGTGTCAGTAACACTAACAATAGAACTTGATACATAGTGAGTTAACACCCGGATTAGACAATAGATTTGATAGTGACATTAAAGTGTTGATATGAAATTTGACAGATTTCTAAGTGATACATCCTTGTGACTGTCTGAAGTATAACAATCTTATAGTAATCAAAGAGTTGAAATTATTTTGATAAGTGGTAATGTGACAATTAGAGTCAACAATGACTTGGACATATATGTAACAACTAGGCAAATGATATGACGAATGGTGAGTTTTTCCCTATATGTAGCATGACATTTGTGATATTAAAGTTCATCAATAAAATAGTGTGACTTGACTGTTGAATTGAATCATATACATGGTTGATTGACTTGACTTGACACACATTGACACATAAGCTTGACATACAAAATTTACCTATAGATATGGCCTATAGTAACACTTTGACATCTATAGATAACTAGGAATTTGTATTAGGTATATTATAGCGATGACCTAGAGGGTGTACTAACTTAGTGACATAATTGTAACCTTACAGGATAGCAGGTCTCATCCTGTTGTACAACCTATTGACATGAGAAAGATGGATAGTAGTGTATGACTACTTATCAATAGAAGTGAAAAGACATATGTTGGTAGCTCGGACATATGTTGGGAGCTCCCCATGGGAAGTGTTTGAGAGAATATAAGTAGGTCATAGGGATGACCTGAGGCATATTGGTGTATGCCATTATCAAATATTTGGGTTCAACATTTGTAGCAATACAGGCAATTTGGAATAGTGATGGTAGCTAGTGTTTCGAGCTCATGAATTCTCATCTATTCATGTGAAGTGCAGTGGCTCAGTAGTGATGTGCAGTGGCCTATGTGAGTAATGACATGGATTATTATTAAGTGCTCAATGGTTGCAGGTTGTATAGTGATGAGTATTGGTTATCTTGCGTAGTTGTCAGATGATTTGGCAGCGTTGATAGTCAGGGTTTGATGTGTAGTGATCAGTTTGAGAAGCATTATGCAATGATCAGTATTGTATAGTGGTTAGTGGCTAGAAGGATTTTTTATGGTATAAAAAGCAACAATATCTTGTTTATAGCATTCTTATATTGATTCAAATCACAGGGGGATCCAATTTGAAAGTTGTGAAATGTGGTCTGTTGACTCTTCAGGGTGGTGCAAGGCAGGGTGATTGGATTCACCTATAAGTTGTGGCCTGAAAACACTTCAGGGTGGTGCTAGGGCAGGTCATAGCCTACATAGGGAATTGTGGCATCGTTTCAGTTAGGGATGATCAACTGTAGGGTGATGAAGCATCCTTCCGAAAGCAGCTAGTAAACAAAGTGTTGGGGCACTCGTCATGTTCTGTCCTAACTTACAAGGAATTAGGGAATCATTCTGATTGCAATAGGTTATTAGGGTGTAGTAGCATCCTACATGTCGTAGCATGTAAATCAGGGATTTGGAGCCATGGAAAATTTTAGGGGCTAATATTCACAACTGGGCTAATTTTCCATGCTTTTTCCAACAAAAAAAATTGTTAATTTCCATTTTTTATAAAAATGATTCACCCAAGTTTTGTAGTATAAAATTATTTTACCTTAAATATTGCTTAAATTTTATAGGCACTAAATTTAAAGTCAATAGAAATTTCAATATTTCTATAAATATATCTTCAAATATTTTATAATTTGCATATTATCACTAGTAAGATTCACCGAGGTTTATAAACTTTAAGATAAATTTCCATCCTTAAAATTTTCCCCAATTGGAGCTTCCTTCAATTGTAGCTAAATTTCCAACAAAAAGGGAGTCATAAAAGACTTCCAACTACTTGCTCCATTATTATCACACATAGTCGCTCAAACCCTCCCACAATTAAGACTGCTTCTAGCTCTTAACCAGATTTAGTTTCAATACCACCTCACACTGAGCTTACTACCAGTGAACTCTCTACTTCTACTCATGCTTGAGTTCAATATCAAATTTCCAATTTGATCTAAAGATCCTAGGAAGTATTCTCAAAGGCTCAAGTCAAATTAGAAAGAATTAGAGTTATTGAGAAACAATTTCCCCAACATATTACAACTCCAATTAACCTAAAACTTGATGATCGTCTTATACTTGATCCTCCACTGGAAGATTCCCAAAAAATCAGTGCATTTAATCAAAGGTTACATGATATTCAAATTGGTCAACTTGATACAAATCAACAAGTTGATAAATAGTCTGATCAATAGTGTAATCCTAATCAACAAGAGCCAGAATTACCCTCTAGTGAACCTATAATTACACAAACAAAACCTACTATCCTAGGAGGATTTGGTCCACCACCCTCACCACCTAGCTCATCTTCCTCTTCTTATGTTGAGGATTCCTTTGGTGAAGAAAGTTCCTCATCAATAGAATCAAATAATTCACAAGGTTTTCCTTGTATGGGAAACAACCAGGGAAATAATCAAGGTAATAATCAGGGGAATAACCTTACTACCCCATGCTTGAGCAAGATGCAGTTTATACCATCTCTATAACACCCTTTACCTAGAAATCCTCAAATGTTTCTTCCAAAATTTGAGCTTGATTCCTAACATCCTGTAGATGCTCACATTAAAATAGTTATGTTAGCTCTTAGACAAAAGAGTGTATGACATGAATATGTTGTTTGTTTATTGTTTCCATATAACTTTGAGGGAAAGGCTTCGAATTGGTATATTTCCCAACAACCTCAAAGCATCACATCATGGAGTCAATTTGAAACTACATTTTTAGAAATATTTGGGGATAATGAAACCCTTGAAGTTCTAGTCATGGAATTGTATAACGTGAAAATGGAGCGCAAGGAAAGAATTAAAGCATTCAATGAGAGATTCCTTGCTTTGAATAACAAAATTCCCAATGCGTCCATGCTTATTGAAAACCTTTTATTTTCCTCCTATGTTAATGCATTTCCTATTGACATGACCATGTGGGTGAAAAGATCCTAAAAGAAAACTCTCCAATAAGCCTTTGAGGAGGCCATTACTATTAAAAAGGATATTCTTATCCTCAAGGCTAATCCTAACACCTAGGGTGATCGCGATTCTTCCGTAGTAAAAAATTCTAATTCATCCTCCAACCCACATCTAACTAATAAAGAACATGGATCTTAGATCTTAAGAGTCTCCAGAAATTTCTAACTAAATTATTAAATGAAGTTATTGACCTGAAGAGGAAATTTTATACCCTTTAAGAAAAAAATTCCACCTAAGCCTACTCCTCCTACTGAAGTGTTAAGTATAGAAGAACTTGAGAACATTCTTCAATAACTTATATCAGGGACTGACTGATCTCCTAGAGAGAAAAAAAATGAACTAGAAGAAGGTGAGGAAGAAATAGATGTGAATGATGATAAAGATCAACAATCCTACTATGGGTCACTTTGGTGATCTAGCCTATGATCTATTTGAAGAATACCATGAAATGTTTTTCACGAATTAAAATCCATATAATACGCATAGAAAAATTATCTTTGATGACCCCAATCCATCTACCAATGTTAAAGGAAAAAATGTGAAAAAAAAGGTGGAAACATCTAAAAACTTTATTTTCCCATATTTAGAGTATGATTTTATTAAAGATCTAAAATGGCTAAAAGCTAATATTTCAGTTTTTTAGTTGCTGAAAATTGCTATGATGCAAAAAAAACTCATCATACTCTTGCTGAAATTTCTAGTAAGAGAACAACAACTCCACATAATGAATTATCAAATTTTGATTAAAATGGGACAGGTCCAATCACTATTAAAAAATGCCCATCAGATAGTTCACCCACTTAGACAAAGAAGGCTAATGTTGCTCCTTTCTTACTTACTTTGAAAATTTATAAAAGGAGTGTTCATAATTGTATGGTTGACTCTAGAGCCTCGTCCAACATTATGCCTCTATTTGTCACTAAGAAACTTAATGCTAACATTAAGCCATCCAAAGTCAAAATCATCTAGCTTGACTGCACACATGTTAAGGTAGTGGGAGAATTAAATGATATCCTTCGTAGACTATCCTTAGACCATAGGATTCATTATATAATAGACATTATTGTTGTTGCTATTCCCAAAGCTTATGGTTTATTTTATGTAGAGATTGGTCACAACGTCTCAATGACTACTTTGCTACTGATTGTTCACATTTATGGCTACCCTAGAAATGCCATCCAAACAAAATAAGGATCAACATAGAACAATACATGAAGCATATTGTTACTAATATCAATTATCCTAATGAGAAAATACTAATAATGATTTTTTCCGTGGAAGGTTTGGATACATTTTATCGTAATTGTTCTAATAATATTTCCACTTTTTTGAATTTACAATAGTAATGTCAACTTACATCCTGTACTAAACTAATCAAACCAAATAATTGTTCACAACTTACTTAATGAAGTATAAAAATAAAATTATTGTCCCTTACACAACACCGAGAAATATGTTGGTTCAAAAGGAACTCGGTGAGAAAAGAGCACACTAGATGACAACTCTCCAGGAGTATGACCTTGAAATCAAACCTACACAAATTGTTACATGTCAAGGTTTGTGTAAGATAGTTGTTGACTTTTTTAATTCGCTCACTCAATATTCTTTTAAAAGAAATGAAACTTTTATTCAAAATGAAATTTTATGTAGCTTTGATTAATGGGATGTTGACAATAAATTGTTTCTAATGCATGTTTCAACTCCCTCGCACCTTGATGCAAAGAAAAGAAGAGCACTTAGATTGAAATTATCTCCTTTCCAGCCAATAAAAAAATATTCTTTTCCAAAAAATTATGATGGAGTATTAGTTCGTTGTTTAAAACAAGAAGATTCTAAAAAGAGATTAAGTGAATTTTGTTTTGGGCCTACTAGTGGCCATTTTGGCAGAGACACCACTACATATAAGGTGTTAAGGGATGGCTACTATTGACCAATACTATATAGAGATGCACAAGTCCTCACCCGAAAGTATGAAATCTACTAAAACTTTGCTGGTAGGATTAAGAAACCTACATTTCCCTACAACCCATGACAATCAATGCCCCTTTTACACAATGGGGCTTAGACATTGTTGGTCTTATAAACCCTTCCATGTCTCTTCAACATATTTTTATTATAGCAACAACGTATTCCTTCACAAGATGGGTAGAGGCAACTCCTCTTTGAGTGGTAAATACAAATCAGGTAATATCATCACTTGATTTGGTGTTCCCAAATCACTTTTCTTTTATTATGAATCATATTTTTCTTCTCCTGATCTGAATACTTTCACTCTAGAAAAGGAATCCAATATAAATATGAAACAAACTATTATCCTCAGGGTAATGGATTTATTGAATCTACAAATAAGATCTTGATTAAAATATTGAAAATAACAATTTTTTATCTTTAGAATAACTAGCACTTCACCCTATTTAATGCATTGTGGGTTGCTGGGTTACCCAAAAATATGTTGTTGGAAGCTCTCCATTTTCCCTGGTGTATGGGAGGGAAGCCATAATCCTCCTAACCTTCTCTACCTTCACTACAATTGTCCCAAAATGTGTAGGAAATTAAATGACCCACCATGCAAAATAGAATCAATGCCCTGCTCAAGTTAGAAGAAGAGAGAGAAAAAGCTAAGAAAACGCTTGATGAGTATCGAAAAACTATTAAGTGTCGGTTTGATGATAAATCCTCCTCTGACAGAAACTTTGAATTAGGAAACTTGGTACTTAAATGGGATAAAATTCAGAAGGGAAAGTGAGAGCATATAATGCTTCAAAAGGTTGTGTCTAGGTCCATTCATTATTACAAAAAATATTGGTCCTACTACTTTTTTATTTGCAAAATTTGGAGGGGAAACCTGAATCTCTTCCAGTTAATGGGAGAATTCCAAAAAATTGTTGTTTCTTGATTCCATGTGGGGAAGTCTGTGTTGTAAATATTTCATTTCAAGTTTTTTATGTATTTCATTTTAGTTTGATTTGTTTTAGTTTGAGTCAACTTTTTCTCTTTATTTTGTTTGATTTTGAGTGATTGTGTTTGCTTTTGTTAACTCTTCTTATCATAATCATTGCAGAAGAAATATTTCTATTTGAAACATTATGTTACAGGAAATGTTTTCAACAAAATAGGTCTCTTGTATTCAATATTTCTAATTGACTTCTCTCCCATTTTGACAATGTGTTACAAAATATGCTGAAAATTATTTGTGTACCATTGTCATCAATCTTGAAACTTTTCTTTCAATCTTCAAGAATAAACATTCCAGTAGGACAAATTTTTACGGCAATCAATTTTTGGAAAATATGATTAACTAGTGAAAAGTTGACCATGGGCAACTTCTCATGCCTTCCTTTTTCCTAAGGAGTATTTGAAGACTTCTTTCCTATATGTTACAATGGTTTCTTTGAAAATTTGTTATTAATGAAATATGATTCCTATACAAAGGATTAGCTAAAGGATAGGAGGTCTCATTACAAGATGCCTACCTTGATCATGAATCCTTATTGAATGAAATTACCATATTTTGTCACCAAGCTATGGTAGTGGCTTCTGATTGCATAATTAAAGGATGGCAGGTCTCATCAAGAGTTGGCCTACTAATTTCTATAAGATTTTGTGAATGTCATTATAAATAGTTGGTCACCAATCCATAGCAATGGTCTTCAAGTAATTATATGAACTAAGAAAAATGTAAAATATTAACATATGGGATAGAAGCATCTGAAAAATGCTTAAAGGGTACCCATGTTGATGCTATAAATTCCTATTGGTAGTAGTGGCCATGCATGTGGTATTGAAGTTATTTTTTAAGACCATCTTATATTTGATCAAGTTTATATTTCCTAAGATTTATTATTGTTGAATTTTATTGTTCCTGCTATATTAATCAAATATGTTTCCTTCTATCACTTTCTTGCTCATGATGATGGCTATACATAAATTTTGTTGACAACATGATTGAATTATTGTTATACGAATCGAAGATGAGGATTTTTTTCGGTCCATTGAACTTGGACATCTTATCTTTACTTTCCTTGTTTCAGTAGAGATAACTGCTTTGCCGAGTGAGTCACCATTGGTTGGCTACCCAAAAAATACCCTTACATTTTTTCTAAATGAAATAGGCCAACTTTTTTCTTATATTTAATTTTTGGATTATTTAATTGCATGATTGCTTGTGAACATCAATCTTTCATTCTTATTGGTTATTTCATCTTTCGATGAATGAGAAGAGTCTTCATTTCTTAATGATCATTTGTTTGAGCCTTGGTTTGAGCTCTGGAATAGATTTCTTTACATTGGCCCCATATTTTATTTTCATGATGATTATCTCTAATGAATTGATGGGTATATTGCATTTAATAATGTCATTATGAATGATGTATGGGTTAGATCTTGTCATTATGTCTTATTGAAATATTGAAAAC
The DNA here is from genome assembly GCA_000404065.3 of Pinus taeda. NCBI lineage: Eukaryota > Viridiplantae > Streptophyta > Pinopsida > Pinales > Pinaceae > Pinus > Pinus taeda. The sequence goes on from APFE031576643.1 coordinate 26,786, forward strand.
ATTTTTGTTTTCATTACCTTTTGTTATATGGACATTATTATTTCTTAGTTCTAAAACCATTAAGGATTGATACCTTGTTAAATGGCTCATATAATTCATATGGCATATGGTCTTATTGAATGCATATTTCATAATTTTATTTTTTCTAACTGTTTTAAACTATGGATTGGAATTTGAACCTATACAATTCAAACCTGTGTGATTAATGGCTCATGCTATTTGAATGTTGGATTATTTGGTTTTAATGTTTTATTGCATCAATTCCTATGCTTTTGAACTTAATAATGCATAGTCATGTCATGAACAAAGTGTTTAATATGTGATAAGGTTGGTGATTAATTATTTGATTGGTTTTTATGATTATGTGGCAATGATGGTATTAGTGGCTTATCATGCACCCGACATGTGGATTAGGATTACTATGAACAATCTTGACGTATGATCCATTGGATTATGTTTCAAAACAACCATTACTTCGACCCTATATTATTGGTACTCCATGATTGATGTCGCTTCAAATTAAAAATTTAACCAAATGTTACGCCACTATTGTTTTGCCCCATTTAAAACCTTGCTCTATCCATTTTGTAGAGGTCTCTGGTATGTTCTTCTGTTGACTTTCATTCTGTCAAAACCCTAGACGAATGATTTTTTGGTATGCTTTGAAAGGCTGAGTTGAACCCTCTATTATTCTCCTATAAATAATATTAGCACATTTCCACATTTTAAATGGCCCCAGTTGTAAGAGTTGAGCTCTATTGGTACCATTTCATTGCCATCTTTTTCTTCTAGAAACACCATCATTTGTCTATCTTTTTCTTCCATAGACCCCTCATATCCATCGAAATTGATTAATTAATAGCATTATAGTTGTTAGTTTACATTAAAGTTAATTTGTGAATTTTTATGTTAAAAATTAGGAATTTTCAACAAAACGATTACAGGATGTCATGACTTCCTGTAAATGGTTTATGATCTGACACGTGGCATGACAAGCAAGCCAAAGCAATGGATAGGAACGGGATCTGGAATGTACATGCATGGTGAAAAATCGATTCAACAACAAATCAAAAGCTCCTGGTTATGCGGTCAATGTTGGTCAAACCGAGCCTTTTTGGTTACAAAGGCAGCAAAAAGCCATGGTTTCCCAAACCGGTTTCGTTTTGCTTCTGGAAATCGGTTTAGATTAGAAAGGACCAAAAATCACTCTTTTGTAAAAGAAATAACATCTGCTTAATGAATGTACATTCGATTTAGATAGGAGACAAGAAGATAAAGGTTGCGTATTGTTTTGTTTCGAGGACGGTTATAATTATTATCTCTGTGTATTGTTCCAGAACAGAACTCTTGTATGTGATTGCAATCTTCAGAACTTAATTACAGTCACCATGTTACTCCAACAGTGTTTATGTGTTAATACTCTCGTTGCTTGAGGTTACTTCAGTGTGTCATTGAAGCGTGGACGGGCCCTACGTGGATTGGTATATTGTTAATTTCATTTACATAGCGTTTTTGAATTTGAGTAGTGTGCATAATGTTTAGTGTTATTTCCATGTTTATGATTTTATCGATTTGATTAGAAATTCTTGCAAATGGTATTTATGGTGATAGCTCAAAGATTTGATTGTTAGATCATTGAACCATATCTTGTAAAAGATTTGATCCATCGTTAGATTTTAAAGCATCTCCATAGACTCTGTTTTCATGCATTTAAAATTCAGTGTGCTTTTGATTTTTCATGAATGCTTAAGTGTTAGCTAGAAAGAGATTTTGTGCATAACATCCTTGTAAGAGGATTGAAAACTCGGTCTAGCAATACGTTGTATCTTTAGGACAGTTAGATAAATTAGGTGATCTGAGTGTTAAGGTAAGAGGAAACATATTTTTAACCTCCTGTAAAGAAGTGCTGTAGCCTGTCACAGTAAACACTTAGTTAGGAATCCTTTTATGTCTATAGACTTGAGACACGTGCCTCTAAGTTTACCTACCTTGGTTGATAATAAATATAGTCTAATCTAGCACCCTAGATTGGCCACTACATTTTGGCGCCATTGCCAGGGAGGTGCAGTTAGAGGATTTCGAAAAAAATCAAAATTTAAAAAAAAAAAAAATTAAAAAAAAAAAAAATAAAAATAAAAAAATAAATAAATAAAATAATAAATAAAATAAAAAGAAAATAAAAAATAAAAATAAAAATAAATAAAAAATAAAAATTAAAAATAAAAAAATAAAAAATAAAAAATAAAAATAAATAAACAAAAACACAACATATATTTAATTGTCACTTTAGAAGTCATGTTTGCTTATGCCTAGATCTAGAGATAATAAAGGTAGATTCATAAAAACCCCCCATCCAAAAACTAACTTACCACCAAGAGCAGACCCTTTGGGAAACACTGAACACACAACACCAGCTGAGGAAATCACCATACAAAAATTAGACGATAAACACAAATCAGGCCAATGACTTACACTTATTGAGAGACAAATCCAATTGGCACACGAATCACATAAGAAACATCTCCCTGAATCTTCCACAAAGAGAGAAAGTAGAAAAATAACTCAACAATCTCTAGAAAAACTCTTTGGAACGAGTGATACTGAACAAGAAATTAAATCAGCAGAGGAATCTACAAAAATGGCTGAGGATGGAGGAGGATCAGCAAGAAGACCCACTCCTGAAAAACAACAAGATCAAAGAGAGGAGGAAGAGTCAACCTTTAAATTTCCTATCCACGAACCATAAGACAATCATGATGAGGAAATAAAAATGAAAAACATACCTCCTTCTGTGTTACCAAACTTTTATGGCATGGCTTCAGAAGACCCAGATTCGTTCTTGTTCAAGTTTGACATTGTATGTCGAACATATGGTTACACAGATGATGCCCATAGGCTTAGACTCTTCCTAGCAACATTAAAGGCATTAGCACTAAGATGGTTCATGGGACTTGGTGAACATGCAATAATTGATTGGGATGGCATGAGAAGGATATTCCTTAGGAAATACCAACCTTATTGTAGATCAAAGGATTCTAAAGATGATATCTTTAAGATGAATCAACAAGAGGATGAAAGTTTAGAAGAGTACTTGGAATGATATGCTTAAAATTTACAAAAATCAAAACATCGATCAATAACTCTTGATCTCATTAGAACAATATTTTTTAAGGGAATTTGAGAGGAATACTTAGATGATATTAATTTGATGGGCAAAGGTGATATTTACACCTTACCTTTCAAATAAATTGCTGATTTATGTGAACAGTATTCTAGGAGCAAAGCCAAAATTGGAAAGAGAACCATATCATCCAAAGCCACAAAATCTGCTTCAGCAAGTGTCACACGAGCTAAAATAGGAAATTTGTTAGAGGAATTCAAAACAGATCTGTTGAGTACCTTAGGAACTCAAAAATAACACTCTTAAAGCTAAGAAAAGACAAGAAGAGGAAGATCAAATGATGCCTATATTTTGTCCAAAATGCCGGAAGAAACATGCCTTAAAAGATTGCCCATTAGAAAACATTCAAGTTTGTGCCTTTTGTATTGAAAATCATGATATATTTCATTGCTCTAAAGTCAAGGTTTTGCAGAATTGTAATGTGGCAGCTAATACAGATATGGAAAATGTGTATTTTATGGGCGCAAAGGGACCATGGGAGCCAAGACCTCCACCTCAAGGTATGTTCCCAAACCATAATTTGCAATTTCCCGCACATGATCAGATGTATGCTCAGAATTCATGGAATGTACCCATGCCATGGCAGCACCAAAGTTACCCACAACAACAATGGAGACCATCTCAGCAATACTCTCAACAATATCAACCATACCCTCAATCATACCAACCATATTCGCAACCTTATCAACAATATCATCAGCCATATTCGCCATATCCTCAACCATATCAACAATATCCTCAGCAGCAAGTTGTTTACCCACATCAACCCCAACCCACTCAACACGCATTGCCTGCTCCTCCACCAATAAATTCACCACAATTACAACTTCCATCTAACCCACAACCTCCTAGACCTACTCAAATCCCTGCTCAACTTGTACCAAATCCAAATAACAGAGCAGAGAGTCCAGCTTACAATGTAGATGAGGGACCCTCATATCCCACATTACCCTTGCAAAATATCAATTTGAGGTCTGGTAAGGTACTTCACAAAGAATCTCCAGCAGCTGATAAACAAGAAGAAAATGAAGAAAATGAAAATGAAACTCCAATTCAAAGAAAACCAAATGATGACATCAAAAATAAACAAATGCAACCGTTGCATCCACCACCTTTTCTAGACAGATTGGTCCAAAAAAAACTCCCCGTGTCTATACCATAGTTTGATGTTTTAGATGAGCTAAAGAATGTCTATATAAAAATCCTGCTACTACAAGCCATAAAAGAAATTCCCATATATACTAAAGCCATCAAAGAACTATGCCTTAAGAAGCCTACTAGGAAAAGAGTAGATCCACAAGCCATTCATGTTATTGGACATTTAGCTAGCCTTATGACAAACACCATTTCAATGGAAAAGTATGTTGATCTTGGTATTCCCTGAGTCACTACAATCATTAACAACATACATATTCCAAACACCTTAATTGACCTTGGGGCCGCAATAAATGTGATGACTCTTGAAACCATGAAAACACTCCAGCTCACAAACTTGCAGCACACAACAATTGTTCTAGAGCTCGCTGATAGGCCTAAAGTGATTCCTGAAGGGATTTTGGAGGACATAATTGTTTCACTGGACTCTTGGGAGTATCTAGTGGACTTTGTAGTTCTCCAGCCAATATCCAATTTAGGAGTACACCCTATCATCCTTGGTAGACCATGGTTAGCAACTGTTGACGCATTCATAGGATGTAGATCGGGTAATATGATCATTTCACGAGGAACTAAAAGAAAACAACTCACTCTTTACCCATCAACACAATCACTAGCAGTAGCACACAATTTATGGCTTGATGATAAATACAATGATAAGGCAGAAGTTCAATCTATTTTCAGCATCAACCAAATCTATGGTTTTCAAGGACATAATAATGATGATTTGGTAGAATATTTCCTTTCTCAACCTGATGTTTCCGAAGAATTGAGAAATGACCAATACCATGCTGCAGATGAACTTTTGGCCCAAAATTTTCAGGAAACATGCACCATTCATTCTTTGCAAACAACATTTCACAACATTTTTCCTATCCAATCTATCACAAACACACAGAGCAAGACCATAGAGATTAGTCCGGGAAAAATTTTGAATACTGGCACTCACCTAGACTCATCTCAGGAGGAGAAATTGATTCAATTATTGAGAAAATACCAGAAAGCATTTGCTTGGGACTACTCCGATATGCATGGAATTCACCCTGAAACATGCACTCACCATATTTATACAGATAGTAATATCAAACTAGTGAGGCAACCGTAGAGACGAATGAATCCCATGCTTCAGGATATTGTTAGAGAGGAATTACAAAAATTGTTGAAAGTCACTTTTATCTATCCTATCTCTGACAGTCAGTGGGTATCCCCATTGGTAGTAGTGCCCAAGAAAAATGGTAAGTGGAGGATTTGTGTTGATTACAGACAATTGAACAAAGCCACCTCAAAGATTATTTCCCACTACCATTTATTGACCAAGTGCTAGACACATTAGCTAGGAAATCATCATTCTCTTTTCTTGATGGTTTAGTGGCTATAACCAGATCAGGATAGCCTTAGAGGACCAGGACAAAACCACTTTTACTTGTCCTTGGGGCACTTATGCTTATAATGTTTTACCATTTGGACTTTGCAATGCTTTAGCTACATTTCAGAGAGCTGTATTAGCTATTTTTTCTGATTTAGTTCATGATTGTGTTGAAGTTTACATGGATGATTTTTCAGTGTATGGTAATTCATTTGAGCATGCATTAGAGAATCTTGAAAAAGTTTTGAAGAGATGTATTGAAGCTAATTTGTCCCTGAGCAATGAAAAGTGTTTTATGATGTTAAATGAAGGGATAGTATTAGGACACTATATTTCTTCTCAAGGCATTAAAGTTGATCCATCAAAAATCCAGATCATTGTCAATTTGCCAATTCTGAAGACTCAAAAAGAGGTAAGAAGTTTTCTTGGGTATGCAAGCTATTATAGAAGGTTTATTGAATATTTTAGTAGAATAGCTTTACCTTTGTTTAAGCTTCTAGCCAAAGATGCACCATTCAACTGGAATGATAATTGTCAGCAAGCGTTTGAAACACTCAAAGAAAAGTTATCAACCACACTAGTCTTAAAAGGACCTAATTGGAACCTACCATTTCACATCTTTATAGATGCATCTGATACTGAAGTAGGTGCCTCATTAGGCCAAAAAGAGGAGTCTTGTCATTATGCCATCTATTTCATTACTAAAAATATAACACCTGTAGAATTAAACTACACAGTCACAGAAAAAGAAATGCTTGCAATCATACATGTTGTGAATAAATTCCGACATTATATAACTGGTTATGAGGTTTTTATACATACTGACCATTCTGCCATTAAGCATTTAATGAATAAACCAGTAACTAGTGGCAGAGTTACCATATGGTTGTTATTATTACAGGAATTTAACATCACAGTGTTAGATAGACCAGGTAAGGAGAATCAGGTGGCAGATTTTCTTTCTAGACTGCAAAATCAAGGTGAGGTTGTTCCGGTTGAAGATTCTTTTCCAACTGAAAATTTATTTGCAATTTCAATAGTGAATCCTTGGTATGCTGACTTGGCCAATTATTTGTCCACAGGAAGAACACCTCCATATTTTACTCCAAAGGAAAAGAAGAGGCTAATCAAACAAAGTGCTCAATACTCATGGATTAATGGAGATTTATTTTACACTGGTTATGATATGATTATGAGACGATGTGTAAGAAATGATGAAATACTTGATATTTTAAAATCTTGCCATGATGAACCGTGTGGTGGGCATTTTGCAGCTAAAAGAACAGTCAATATTCTTAGTCTTGGCTATTACTGGCCATCTATTTTTAAAGATTCCAAGAAGTACGCGAAGAGTTGTGATAGCTGTCAAAGAATGGGTAGGCCAATAGCTATAGATGAGATGCCACTTCAGCCTCAAGTACACCTAGAGCCATTTGAAAAATGGGCTCTAGATTTCATAGGACCCATCAATCCAACTTCCAATGGTAAGAAGTACATCCTAGTATGTATTGATTACGTGACAAAATGGGCTGAAGCCAAAGCACTAGTCCAGGCAACTGAACAAACAGTGGTAAACTTCCTTTTTGAAGAAATTTTTGTAAGGTATGGAGTACCAAGGGAGATAGTGACAGATCAAGGTACTCAGTTTACTTCAAAGTTAGTTAAGGACATCACAGAAAAATATCAAATCAAGCACAGAAGAAGTACACCTTACCATCCACAGGCCAATGGCCAGGTGGAATCCACAAATAAAACATTGGAAGGAATTATCACTAAGACCGTAGCAATGAACAGAAAGAATTGGGAAGAGAAGCTCAAAGATGCACTCTGGGCTTATAGAATCACATGGAAGAATACTACAGGATTTACACCATATCAGTTGGTGTATGGCAAAGAGGTAATGCTTCCTATTGAGTTTCAAATACATACTTATAAGTTGGCTGCAGATTTAGGAATAGATCTTAATGAAGCACAACAAGAAAGAATTCAGCAGTTGAACCAGCTGGATGAAATGAGGCACCAAGCAGAGGAGACAACACTCCTAATGCAGAAACAAAGGAAGCAGTGGCATGATGCACATATCACAAAGAAACAGTTCAAAGAAGGAGAGTGGGCTTTACTCTTTGACTCTAAATTCAAAGATCATAAAGCCAAATTTACCACACATTGGATGGGCCCATATGAATAGTTCAAGTTTATGAGAATGGGTCAGACAAGCTTATTACCATTGATGGAGAAGGTCACCCCTTTCTTGTCAATGGCCATAGGTTGAAACTCTATCATAAGCCCATCACCAAAGAGGATTTTCTTCAAACTATATCTCAGCAAAAGGAGGTTGAGATATTGCAGCCTTCAGCTGTAGTATCTCTACCTCAGTTCATTTCATTTCAATTTAAAAAAAAAAAAAAAAAAAAAAAAAAAAAATAAACAATAATAATAATAGTAATAAAATAATAATAAATAATAATGGTTTAGATGTGAAAGCCAGACTCTGGCATACTTTAACCCAAATTCTTACTTGAAAACCAATTCTTTGGCTGGTAAGAATTCCTTGTTCTTTTTGTTTATTGTTTGGTTCATCGATTCAATAATGACTTGAGGACAAGTCAAAGCTTTAGTGGAGGAGAAGCATCAGCATTTTGTTTTCCTTATCTCATCTCCTCATTGTAAATTCTCAAAGAGTTTGTTTCAGCACTTCAGCATTTCAATAAAGAAGTTGTTTTTGTCTTTGTTCTAATCAGAGGGACCTGTTTAAGCAATATGCAGTGGGACCTGTTTAGAAGACTATGTTACCAGCACCAACATTAGAGGGACCTGTTAAAGACTGCTATCTCAAGCTACTTCAGCAAAGCTTCAACAAAGTTTCAACAGAGTTCAAAGGTTGCTTATCAACGAGGCTCCATCAACACCAAAGATCAAGGAAGCTGCACACACATAGTTCTTTTCCAGATTTCAAAGAAGCTACACAAACATTCTCCAGATCTCAGAGGGACCTATTGTATCCAAATTCATCTCAGAGGGACCTGTTATGGACAGCGAAGATTAGTCATATCTGAACAAAAAAAGATCAGTCCTTCCTATGCATGCCAACTCAACTCTTGATCAACCAATAAAGTGTAATGTATTGTTGTAATTTTTATTTTTAACATTTAAATTATTGGATTATTTTAGTGTTAAATGTGATGAATATGACTGCTTATGATCAATTTCAAAAACACCCCTATACCCATCACCCTTGTCATATTCCTAATTCCTATCATTTCCTAACACTCTAGCCTATCCCCATACTCCTCCTACGATTTTTAAATCTTCTATTACACCACCCTCCAAGCCTTGTTATTAACTCCTCATCAGCCATCAAACCTTACTATCGGTCCAACATTCTCCTAATCGGCCAAGTACCAATGAGCAAGGGATAGGTGGTGAACCATTGGAAAGCCAAGTGTTACACGATTTCATTCATTGTTTTTGAATCATCCAAGTTATAACATGATCGTTCGACCCAAGTCGACTCATGCAAACAACTATCTGTTATCATACTTGAGTACTCCATACATGCTTACGGCGTTCTCATGATGGTACTCATACAACCCAGTACAGCTACTCCTTTATCTTTGTAATATGAATACGCTCTGTTATTATCAATATAGTGAATTGGGTCAAGTCGGTTGTTAAAGTTCCATTTCATTCTCAGTTTGTAAAAAGGGGGTTCCATACTAGTAACTCAAACGCTGTGATTTCAAAAAAAAAAGGCTGAGAACAGCAAGTGCTACGAAAGGAAAGCACAGTAATTGGGCTCACAAGTTTCCACCTCCGCCATAATTCAAGGACATTCATCTGGTCGCTACCTAAGCCATTGAAGAAGCTGATCTCGAAGAACAGAGGGCGCTACTAGGTCAGTTGTGTGGAGCGAAAAGCAAAGGTAACAAATCAAGAGACCCTTGTTGAATTATTAAGCATAAACGAAGAGGTTAGAGCAGGAGTTTCTCTGTCAAAATGACTAGTAGAGTAGAGCCTAATACATTTGATAGTTCCCAGTATCATGATAATTATATTACACTTTTAAGGGAAAAGCAATGGCTACCCTTCTTGGAGAAGTTTAATGGGAGCAATGAGGAAGTAACTAAGCAGTTTGCCTTTACATTTAATGGAGAGAAAAAATTGATAGACAACTTCTCTTTTAGGATTTCAGAAGACATCATAGCACAATCCTTGGGGATCAGCCCAGAAGGAGAAAAATATTTCAAAACAAAACAATTCAAGGAAAAATCATGGACCCAATTCATGTCTAGGTCGAGGGTTTCATCTGTTAACTAGAAAAAGGGTGTTCCTAGGAGCTGGCTGATGCATCCATGGGATGAAATGGTGTATATCATTCAAAAATTTGTTACGTGTGAGGGTCGTTACAGCATAGTATATTTATACCACATCAAACTCCTGTTGCATTTAAAAGGGAAGTGCACCATTAGTTTACCATATTTCCTCTTGCAGAGCTTAACTAAGATGTCAAAAACTATCCAAAAGCAAAAGGGTAATGAGAACAAAATCTTGTATCATTTTGGGTTAATTAAAATTCTCATTGAATTTGAAGTGCAGAAAAGGGGAAAAATATGGAAGGAATTTCTGGTTGCCAATCAAATCAAAGATGGAGAGGATGATCAAGAACAGCAATAGCACTTAGGATTTATGCTTGAAATTGATGAAGAAATCCCTGTGCACAAGTCAAGCAATGTCCCTCCACCCAGCAGTAGTGTAAGGACGAGAAAAATGAGGCAAGAAGCTGCCCAGAAGATTGAGCAAGACAAAATTTTTACTACATATACAAGAAGATCCAGAAGAGTGCAAAAGACCCAGCCACAAGAAGATCAACTAGAGTCAAACGCACATGCACCGATGGACATCGAGAGCAGTGCTCATTCACAGCCTGGACTGGAAGCCGAAATGGAAGTTGAGAGCAACAACAGGCAAGGAAAAGAGTCACCACTTGCAATCAAGAAACAAAGGAGGTTGGAAAAACAAATTGAAAAGTTAAAAGAAGAATTGATGGAGGCAAACATGCTGGAGAAAGTCATCAAGAGGGAGAATGAAATGTTGAGAACTTAGAGTAAGAAAACCCAGCAGAAAAATGAGAAGCTTAAGGAGCAAATCAAAGAGCTCAAGGCTGAACAAACTGACATTTGCAAGTGGGAAACCAAATGGTATACTCCAAAGAAAGCCCTCAAGGAGAAATACAAGAATTTGAAACATGAGCTCCACATTCAGAAGGATGCCCAAGCTCAGAACAACATATATGCACTGTTACAAGCAGCAGAGGTACAGGTAGGAACAGAGTATAGAGACAGCACATCAGGATTAGCATGAGGACATGCTAAAAATCATTGAGCTTGGGGGAGATGTTAGTACCATTTCATTGCCATATTTTTCTTCTAGAAACACCATCATTTGTCTATATTTTTCTTCCATAGGCCCCTCATATCCATCGAAATTGATTAATTAATAGCATTATTGTTGTTATTTTACATTAAAGTTAATTTGTGAATTTTTGTGTTAAAAATTAGGAATTTTCAACAAAAAGATTACAGGATGTCATGACTTCCTATAAATGGTTTATGATCTGACATGTGGCATGACAGGAAAGCCAAAGCAATGGATAGGAACGAGATATGGAATGTACATGCATGGTGAAAAATCGATTCAATAGCAAATCAAAAGCTCCTGGTTATGCGGTCAATGCTGGTCAAACCCAACCTTTTTGGTTACAAAGGCAGCAAAAAGCCATGGTTTCCCAAACCGGTTTCGTTTTGCTTCTGGAATTTAGTTTAGATTATAAAGGACCAAAAATCACTCTTTTGTAAAAGAAGAAACATCTGCTTAATGAATGTACATTCGATTTAGATAGGATACAAGCAGATAAAGACCGCATATTGTTTTGTTTCGAGGATGGTTACGATTATTATCTCTGTGTATTTTTCCAAAACATAACTCTTGTATGTGATTGCAATATTCAGAACTTAATTATAGTCACCATGTTACTCCAATAGCGTTTATGCGTTAATACTCTCGTTGCTTGAGGTTACTTCAGTGTTCCATTGAAGCGTGAACGGGCCCTACGTGGATTGGTATACTGTTAATTTCATTTACATAGTGTTTTTGAATTTGAGTAGTGTGCATAGTGTTTAGTATTATTTCCATGTTTATGATTTTATCGATTTGATTAGAAATTCTTGCAAATGGTATTTATGGTGATAGCTCGAAGATTTGATTGTTAGATCATTGAACCATATCTTGTAAAAGATTTGATCCATTTTTAGATTTTAAAGCATCTCCATAGACTCTGTTTTCATGCATTTAAAATTCAGTGTGCTTTTGACTTTTCATGAATGCTTAATTGTTAGCTAGAAAGAGCTTTTGTGCATAACATCCTTGTAAGAGGATTGAAAACTCGGTCTAGTAATACACTGTATCTTTAGGACAGTTAGATAAACTAGGTGATCTGAGTGTTAAGGTGAGAGGAAACATATTTTTAACCTCCTGTAAAGGAGTGCTATATCCTGTCACAATAAACACTTAGTTAGGAATCCTTTTATGTCTATAGACTTTAGACACGTGCCTCTAAGTTTACCTACCTTGGTTGATAATAAATCTAGTCTAATCTAGCACCCTAGATTGGCCACTACAAGCCCGTCGGCAATGAAACAATGGAATAATACGAGGACTAATTTCCTTTGTTCAAACAAGTAGGATGGTGGTAATTCATTTAGTCCTTTCGAGGAACAATTTTGAGGTTGCAAAGGCATTCGTACAAACCTACAATGACAAGGTTGCATGAGTGGGAGATTTGGAAATTCCTTTCAATGAGGTTTCCATTGATTAAGTTAAGTGGTTGCCTATAGGATTGTTATAGCATCATTTAGCACTCCTATAGATTTTGATGCTCTTGTATGGCCTTGGGTAGCCTTTTCCTATGTAAACTTGATCCTTTATTAAAAAATAATATTTAAAATTACATACGTGACTCTTCCCATTCCAAATCACGTACATACGTGGGTTTTGTAACTACATACTGATGTATACCTTTTTAAATATGAAAAAAAAAAATATTATGCTATTTTTTCGGGTAGGGTTCACAGGTTTTACCAAGATCCCACCTACAGGAGTTTGTAACACAACTACACTAACGGATTTCAAGTGGTATGTATACACACCTTGGGTAGGCCTAAAACACATAATAGAAGGGCTATCAACATTGTACCCATTTTTCTCACAGATCAAGTGTGATTTTCCTGTGCCTCCTGCACTCCTAGTCTCTATGGAAACCCTTGTTTCCTTTGCAGAGATGTTCATCATATTTATAGAACCTCCTTGCACTTGTTAGAGATGTTTTCTTCATGGCTTGGGCTGGATGGATCTGGAGGAAGGTTTCATTAGTGGTTTGGCTTGGATCACGTTGTACCTTTCCTCTACCTATTTTTGATTATCAATAAAGAAGCTCATGTATTTTCCTGATATGTTATTGTCTTATGAATAACAATTTATATGTTTATATATGATGATCTAACATATCTTTTGTGTATGAACATTGAATTATATATCATGTATATTCTTCTTTGAATTGATTTGCAGGCCTGCTCGATTTCGGAGGAAGCAAAGGGTTTGGACCTTACGACAACATCTTCAAATATAGGACCTCTAGGTAAGTCTCCAAGTCCAAATTTAATAATTCACATGTTTGGCAGGTTTGCTTGATTTCTTCTTGTTGATTTTCTTGTTTTTCTCTTTTGATTTTGTGTTGAGGGCTGAAAAATCACTACTTCGACACAGGGAGAAAACCACCTGGTCCGGACCTTAAGACAACTCCTTTTCCATTTAGGTATTGGCTCCAATTAGGGATAATGGGACCAATTTCCCAATGAAATATGATTGAGTGAATGGGTAAGGCTTATAGTGAGTGCAATAGATGGATTTTTAGCAATGAATCAAATGGAAAACATATGCATTAATCTACTTTATAACCCAAGATTGTTTAACATTTATCTAGATGTGATCTACAATGATTTTCTAGTAAATGATAGTATCGATTGCTCAAACACCAATGGAAATGGAAATATTTCAAGATGATTACATTGATTAAATAGTTAATCAAAATAATGTGTATAACTCATATCACATTTAGAATATCAAAGAAAATTGCTTAATCATGTATTTAAAAATATCAATGGCATCATGATCAGAAATGAATACATGTAACATTGTTTTTTAAATAACATGTAATAAGAAATCTGAAAAAGATAAATTCATTATTTATTCATGAAAAAAACAGAGGTACAAAGATAGAAATACCAGATGTACTTTTCTCAGCTCATAAAAGAAATAGCAGCAGTTTATTCCTTCCCACAAAGATGATTTCAAGAGTACAGTAATGCAACTTCACAAAATTCTTTATGAAAATTCCTAAACAATGTTTCAGTCATTCTATTGAGAAAATGATGAAAGTAAAACAGCGTGAGCTTTCATAAGACTTTATTCATAAAAATTCAAGACCTTAAGTTCGTACAAAAAGTAAGCTTAAATAGTAGAAAAACAACTGAATCTATTGTGCAGAGCATTGAGGGCATTTAAATAGATCCCTTCAATACGCTTAAAGAAAAATAACTTTTTGGTAGCAATTTTCTCAAAGTGATTTGTTGTCTTCATCGGATTTGTTTGTTCCATCATATTATCTAGATGTTTGTCTGCCTGTTTGAAATGAATCGCTTATCAACATAATTGTCCTCTTTTATCATCTACCTGAACACAAAAACAAGAATCAATAACTAAAAATTAATGACTGATAAGCGAGTTTTATTTAAAACAAATCACTTTTGCTGAAAATCAAGAAAAATGTAGAGCATAATAAATCCAAACACAACCATCATGGAGAGTAATGTGGAGTGAGGTATGTGGTAAGACAAGTCGGACTTTATGGTCTTATCACAAAATCATAGTCACTTTTAGAGCATGGGTAGAACTCAGAATAATCGCAATTGTTTGGAGGCCGGGAGTTCTTCAAATAAAGTTGCAATCGCAGAACAGTGGATGGATAATGGTTTTTCGGAGGGGTTCGAAAGTGGTAGGTGGTTTGTGAAGAGGGGGGGGGGGGGGGGGGTCAAAAAGAACAAAGGAGTGACGAGTGGATATATATGGTTTCGACAAAAAACCACTTTTGGACCACCCCCCCCCCCCCCCTCCCCCTCTTGAGAAACTTAAATTGAGCACAGGGGGGTCCGAAATCTTCTCCGCTGTTGATCCAATCAGATCTGAGTCATTTATTAAATCAAGGCAAGTCAGGTTTTTATATTGCAATCAAAGTTCAGGAGTGGCAGACTATAAGATGTGGCCAAAATACCTATGATTTTTGATATGCGGGATGAGATGATGTCATGGTGATGTCACTATGATGTGGCAGATCCATGTGGAATATGACGTGGTGATTGCATGGTAGATGAAGTGGAGTATGACATCACAGATGATGTCATATCGTAATCAGCATGAAGAAGGATATCAATTGCAATTCATATCAGGCTTGACTCTTTGGTATTTGCTATAGCTGCGTATGTGGGGGATTTATGAATTGCAGTGGATAATATCGTTAGATCTGGGGCTTTATCACATATGACAATCGACGGTCATCTAGCCTATTCACAATAAAAACTTGGCATTGGTAGCGGGGTGAGGACTTTTGTAAACTACGATAGCTCCGAATGCAGGATTTAAATGAATTGGATTTTATAATCCTGTAGTGTTTGGGCTTAATCGCATATCACAATCAGGGAAAGGTGGAGTATGGAATTAAGCTTTTTGGAACCTTTTATGATAACCATATATGCGGGGAATTTATGAATTGCAATGGATAATCCTATCGAGTCCGGGGCTTTATCACATATCGCAAAAGAGATAAGTAGCAGGACTTGGGCAATGGTTCTTGTGATTGCGTGGACGCGGGATTTTAATGAAGTGAAGTTGATTTTCCCATTGGGTCTGATATCATATCGTAATCACAAATGGAATTAGCAAAGGGGTCTTGCTTTAGAAACTTTGTTTATTTCTGATATGGGGGAGGCTTAGCCTTTAGAAACTTTGTGATGCAGGATTTGAATGAGTCGGACTTGATAAAGATAAAACCTTTGGGAATTAAAAACTCCGGTTACTTTTTGGTTTTTGATTAAATAACCCATATTTTTTAATACTTAATGTTTTTTGAAGCCTAAGTATATTTTTGGTCTCAGGGGCTATTAAAATTTGGTTTTTTGGATAATAAAGGTTTAATAGTTGGGTTTTAATTAAAAATCCTAAGCATTAAACTTTGGTTATAGTTCCTTATTAGCAATTTTTATGTTGATTTTCTAAAATTAAAGGGTCCATATTTTAATATAATAAATTTCATAGGAAATTTATAATATATTAAAATGGGGGTTGTTGAACAATACAAAAATTGGCGATTCTTTGGAAGAACTAGTTATCTTTGATAAATGAAATTTTCCAAAAATTTAGTAAAAATAATCTAAGAAGTGGAAACTATTTTTCGAAACATTTATATAAATAAAAGTACTATGATTATAAAACTCATTAAATTGAAATTTCTTTTAAGAACCTTTTGTGAATGAAAAACTCCTATTTACTTGTATCAGTAATTAATCAGTTTATAAAATAAAGTAAGGGGCCTTTTATGACTTAGTTTGTAGTGTACTCGTTTGTCACAGGTAGAGCCACTGCTGCCAGCAGACGATCATAGCATCAACGGTGTTACCTTTTAACCAACAACAATCCAATGTCCCATCCATTTAATAGTGCAATAATTAGAGGTAAATTTTGTCTTTTCTTTTTTGATGTTTTTTCTATGCTAAAACTCCATTGTCCTGATTTGGTGGCTAGATAATGACAATGCTATTCACTGGTAATAATTAAAACTGAACAAGCTAGCTCTTGATGAGACCCCTTGTCTTACAATTAAAAATCATAAGCCATTACCCTAATTTGGTGTTTAGAGTGGTAATGTCAGTTTAATTGGTTCCATATGAACATGGTTAGTAGGCTTGTGATGAGACCTCTTATCTTTTTATATTTATTATATTTTAGAAATACACTCTAAAAAAATTCCCTTTTTAATGGATGGGGAGGACTATTGACTCGTTAGGAGTTTTGGATGACAAATCTGAGTTGAAAGCTTTTAGTTGTAAGATCGTCTTTACTTTCTTAAGGATAACCTTTTTGACTGAAACTAGAGTAAAAGGATATAGTTTTTGAGGTTTTTAATAAAGATTTTACAACTTAACTCGAAAATATTTTCAAAGTTATATAATTTTTATCTAATTTTCAATTTTTTGTAACCATTTCTTAAAAATTCCTACCTTCAAAATGAAAAAATAAAAATAAATTCAAGAGATGTTTGCAGTGGTATGTACAATGGAATTGATTTTACATATTTTTATTATTATTCTTTTTTTTAATGAAAATTCCTAACAAAAGAATTTCTTTTAGATGAGCCCATTTATAGGAAGAGAGTCTCTCTTTCTTGATAAATATTGAAGTATAAATATAGATGGGCTTATCTATTCAACAATCTGAAATGGACTAAGCCATAATTTTTGAAAATTGGCATGTTTCCCTTTTTCTTCATGTGGTTTATCCCACTTGAGAACTAGATCTCCAACTTGGAAGGATCTTTGTGTGATTGAACTTGCATCAAAAGAAGCTTTCACCATTTGTTGATGTTTGGTGTGTCTGATTTTAGCGTTTTCCCTTTCTTCTTTTAGTTTTAGGATTTGTGAATTTCTTAATTGCAAGGAAGAAGAAGGTGTTTCTTCAATAAATTGAACTAGGGCTAATTAAAGAAGAGATAAATGTGATGGAATGATGACTTCATTCCCATTGACTACCTTAAATGGAGAAGTGCCTATAGAGGCCTTCTGAGTTATCCTATCAACCCATAGAGAAAATATTAAAGCTTTGTGCCAGTTTATTTGATCTTGATCTACAGTTCTTTTGATTATTTTAAGGAGATTTTTATTAGTGGATTCTGTGAAACTGTTTCCCTGGGGATAGTAATTAGTAGAATATTTGAGTTTAAAACCTCTCCTAATTGCAAATTCAATCATACTGGTACCCGAATAATAAGATGCATTATCAAA
Source organism: Pinus taeda (assembly GCA_000404065.3). Lineage (NCBI taxonomy): Eukaryota > Viridiplantae > Streptophyta > Pinopsida > Pinales > Pinaceae > Pinus > Pinus taeda. The sequence continues at coordinate 44,655 of APFE031576643.1, forward strand.
TATAAGTGTAGAAGGAAAACCAAATCTTGTAATGATAAATTAATCAATAAATTTAATAAGATATTCAGAATTGACTACCTTTAGTAGAATTGCTTCCACCCACTCAATGAAGTAAACTATAGCAGTCAAAATATATCTATGATGTTTAGAAGAATGAGGAACGATCTCACCTACGATATCTAGTCCCCATTGTTTGAAAGGATGTTCGATGTTGACTGGTTGCAGAGGAAAGGCCAGTTTCCATTGTCTTCCAGTAGAGTTTGGCATCTTTTGCATTTCCTTACATATGCATGAGTACCTTTGAAGAGAGTGGGCTAGTAGTATCCAACCTATAAGATTTTTTATGCGGTAGTGTCCACCTATTGGTCCATTGTGAAGTTCCTGGAAAATTGTTTATGCTTCAGATTTTTCAAGGCATCTTAATAGTGTGGAATCATAATTTCTCCTAAATAATACGTCATCAAAAATGATAATGACTTGATTTTAATCGTAAAGCTCTTTTTCTTTTATAATTGGGTTCAGGAGGAGCATATCTGTTTTTCAAATAAAAAATTAAATCAGTGTATTGGGACTCAGCATCAATTACACTTACCTCAGAAACATGTTCATTGTTACCTATGTTCCCTTCGGTTGGTATGTTGGATTCTCATGTAAGCATCTTGCAGAAACCTTGCCCGCTAACAATTTTGGCTGATTTAATTTCAATAAAATATTCCTATAGATCTATTACCATATTTGCATTCGTTTCTCCTAATTCTTTATACATTAGTAATTGCCTCATTGCTGGGAATGGGACTATTACTTTCATGTGTGTTTTTAAAAGAAAAGGTCTAAAATTCTTTACAGATTTATATATAACAAATGCCTATTTTTCTACTTCTAAATAATTCAATTCAACACCCTAAAATTTTGAACTAAAAAATGAGATTGGTGCTTCCATTTTTTTATTATTAATTTGTGTCAAAACAACGACATGAGATGTTGAAGAAGAAAAAGTATATAAGATAAAATGATCAGATAAATTTAGAGTATTTAAAGAAGGAGCATTGATAATGCTCTATTTGATTAAATCAAATGCTTTCTTTTCATGATGACCCCATTTAAAAACTGTCTTTCTTAATCATTTGTTGTAATGGCAAAATAATTTGTGAGAAATCATGAACAAACCTTTTGACAAAATTGATCTGTCCAAAAAATAATTGCATGCTTTTTTTGTTATATGGTGGAGAAATTTCTTTTATTCTATCAGGGTCAATGTAAATTCCATTTTTTGACACAATGAATCCTAAAATTTTCCCTTCACTAAGAGTGAAAAAAGACTTTTTCAAATTTAATGAAATCCCATATTTTCTACAGCATTTAAAAAATTGTTTCAAAGTCTTGCAAATGATTATTTATGTTCTTTTAATAAACATTAATTTCATCCAGATAAGGAACAATTATTTTATTTAACATACCTTTGAAAGCTATATCCATGGCTTGTTGGAAAGTGGCCCCTAGATTTATTAAAACAAATGTCATTTTTTGGTAGGCATACGTTCCCCATTTCATTCTGAAAGTAGTCTTTAGCCTATCATCTGGGTGGTCCATGATTTGATTATATAATGAGAAACCATAAAGGAAAGACATAAGTTCAGAACTAGCAACTGATTGTGAAATTTGTTCCATAGTGGGTAGAGGGAAATGATCCTTTTGACTAGCCTTATTAAGATTCCTAAAATCTATACAAATGTGATATCACCACTTTTCTTCCTAACAGGTACCAAGTTGGAAACCCATCTTGAATGCCTAACAGGAAAAATTATTTTAGCCTTAAGGAGTTTATTCAATTTCGTTTTGATTTGATTTTCTAAGTTTGGATGAATTTTCCTTAATTTTTGTTGGACAATTTTATCATTAGATGTCATCAGAATTGTTGTTGAATGATGGAAGTGTCAAATGTTTTGAGATCTTTGTAACTCTAAGAAAATACATCCTTCTATTTTTTTAACAAATGAATCATGGATAATATTTCTTCGGATGAGAGACCAAGTCTTCAATTGATGTTGTGAGGTTTAAGATCTATCCCAATATTTATTAATTCAAATCTCAAAAGTTGAACTATGTAGTTTTGAATTAGTAATTATTTTAAATATGTCTTTTAAATCATAGAGATCCTCAAGTTTAACTACAGATCTGGGTATGGGATTATCCTCTATTTTATGTTTTCATTGATTGTCATGTTCATCTTCATCAATTATTTGGTCATCATATGATTTTTCAGAAGTTAAGAAGCTTAAATTGTCTTCATCATCATTAAATACCAGCCAATTGGTGATATTATCGAGAATGTATGGTCTAAAGATTAATTCTATAGAAAATCTATTGGGACTGTAATCTTCGAATGAGATCAATTTTGATGCAACATTAGCAAGAAGGTTTGCACTAGCATTTTGAATCCTAGGAATACAAAAATGTTAAAGGCTAAAAAATGTAAAGTGAGAGATTGAACCAAACACTGATAATGCTTCAGGTGTGTAGAGATATAATGCATCATGTTTCTTACTTGTTTCACTACAATTTCTGAATCTCCAAATACTTGAAGATATTTAACATCAAGGCTAATAAATTTGTACATACCTTGGACCAACGCCTCATATTTTGTAATATTATTTGTGCATTTGAATTCCAATGTACAAGTCATCATTGTCTTCACACCTTCAGGATTAATCAATATGAACCCTGCTCGTGGACCATCAATTGATTTCGACCCATCAAAATACAATGTCCAGAATAAAGAACGAACTAATGTTTTTCTAACATATTTACACATATGGAAAAGTTTGTCTGTGAAAAATTTTCAATTTGAGAGGTTACAAAATTACTCAGAAATGGTGATGTTTGTGCTTTAAAATTATCAAAAAATGTTCAGTAGAGTAGTTTCCAAGAATGTTGTTATTAAATGCTACTGCCTCATTTTCACCTTTGAAATATGTTATGAATGTTTCATGTGTTTTTCTCGGTTGATTCTAATTTGATTCAGCTTTCCATTAAATGGAAGCCATAAGTGAGACCAATAAGTGGCAAAATAACTGTGTAGTTTTTCTCACCAATCTCTACTAAGAATTTAACCTTTGAAATCTGGGATATCAACAACAAGTGTATAAATTATTTGACAAACTTCAGGATTCAAAGATAATCTAATAAGAACTGAATTCATTTCTCCTATGAGTTTTACTTTTTTCCTATTGACTTGCACAATGTGAACAACAGTTTTCTGGGGTGACATATTTAATTTCAGAAAAATTGAATACGGATTAATATTCGAAGAAGCCATTGAATCAACCAATTAGTTATGTACATTTTTATTAAATATTTCAAAAGTCAAAAGAAAAGGAGTGGTCTGTGAGTTAGATTTGGCACCTATCAAAATAGAACTAGAGGAATCGAATAATGGATGACTAGGAGGTTTATCCATTCCGTTAGAAGCTTTGGATACTATAGCAATAGGAAGAGGAGAAGTAGGTACTGTGATCAATTCTTTCGGTAAAAATTTATGTCATTGTTTGAGTTTAGTGAGTTCATGAAGGGAAATGTTTGCTTTTATTTTCTTCATATCTTCAACTATATTGTGCTCAATAGTATCTGAAACTACTAAGGTTCTGGGTGAAGATGGATAATTGGATGAAGATAGAATTACTTGGGGAGAAGTGGAAGTGGATTTCTTAACAGCAGCTTTATCTTTAGCAGTGGAAGTTGAAGGTTTCTGTTTTTTACTTGGTTGTATAGGATCAATTGGACCTTTACTTCTTGTTCTAACAGGTAATGCTTCATATTCATTTTCATTATCATAAATAGGAAGAATAAAATTCCACATTCCATTTAGGTCAATGATTTGTTCCTCTTGGGATTCATCAACAAAAAATGTTGTTTCCTCCTCATCTTCATCATCAGATTTTGCATTAAAGGTCGAGTTTTAAGGTTGTGGATTAGGTGGTTGATTTATTATGAATGGTCTAAAAGGTTTTCTGGAAGAAGATTCAACTACTTGTTTTTTTTTATCTCTACCATCTCGTTAGACAAAGTTTTAAGGACTTGCTGCAAGCCTTAAAGATTAAAGGGATCTTTAGGTGCTTTCTTTTTAGCTTCATCCTTAAATATATCTCTTTTAAATTTTTTTTCTTCTTGCTCTTTTTTTTTCTAATGCATTTATCCCCTTCTCTATAGACACATCTTCTTTCATGTTATCTACTAAGGTATTTTTATTAGCTCTATCTACAAAAATTGTTATGTTAGAAGGAAGAGGTGAAATATACCATTCAATTTGTACATCGACACCCGGTCTAGAAGTAGCTGAGATTTAATTTAACAATTTGTTAAATTTGGAATTGAAATCTTTTATGTTTTCCCTTGAATTCGTTTTTAAATTGTAAATGTCATTGATAAGAGATGTGGTTGAGTGCTCATCACCAAATTTAGTCAAAAGTATTTCTTCAAAATATCCAAACTAGTAATATAATTGGTTGGTAATGAAAAGTACCAAGACCTTGTTGCTCCTATAAGAGTGTACGGGAATAATCTAACAACAATGTATTATTCATCTACCTCATTAATATTGATGGCTAACATATAGTTATGAAGGTGTTATTTAGCAGGTAATCCATCATCAGGGTTGAATTTGGGAAGCCATCTTTCAGGATGTTTTGGTAGAGGATGAAGTCATGTTGGCATTTGAACAACTCCCAGATTGGACCATGGTCTAGCTGCCATTGTAACAGTTGAGGAGGTGGATGTGATGAAAGAAGAAGTGGTAGTTATGATAGTATTGCTTGAGGCAACACTAGTTGTTTGTGTAGAGGAAATGGAAATAGATGAAGTGATCGATAGAGAGAAAGGAAATGAAAAAGGAAGAAATGGAGATGTTGGTGAATGAGAGAATGAGGTAACCTCAATAGTAGAATTTTGGGAATCTGATGTAGAAGTTTTCATTCGACGGGATTAAAGTGGAAATTCAAATGGTGAGATGCCAAGTTTTACACTTCGAGACTGAGTCAAAAGACTAGTTCCGTGAAAAATAGAAGTTATACTTCCTTTAGAAACTTCAAATGATTCAAACTTTTCTATTGAAATGGAGACGTATTCCAATTTCTTTATCAAAGTTGTAATTTCTGGTGATTCTGGAGTATAATTCATAGGGATTACCTCAGAAAGTATTCTAGGAGACTTGGGAGGTGATTGTACAAATACTTATCTAAAAGTAGGAGATTTGCAAGGGGAGTGACTCTTAGAATGGCCTTTTGTTTTTGGATTCGACTTACTTTCCATTCATAGTCTGCATTCCATCCTTCTAGTGCCAAAAAAGTGTTTAAGGCCTCGAAAATCGTTTCCTCAACACAAGGGGAAAACCACTTGGTCTAAACCTTAAGACAACTCCTTTTCCATTTAGGTAGTGGCTCCGACTAGGGATGATGGGACTAGTTTCCTAATGAAATATTATTGAATGAATGTGTAATGCTTATAGTGGAGTGAAATAGATGGATTTGCAGTAATGAATCAAATGGAAAACATACGCATTAATCTACTCTATAACCCAGGATTGTTTAACATTTATCTAGATGTGATCTACAATGATTTTCTTTATTAAATGAAAATATAGATTGCTCAAACACTAATGGAAATGGAAATATTTCAACATGATTACGTTGATTAAATAGTTAACCAAAGTAATGTATATAACTCATATCACATTTAGAATATCATAGCAAATTACTTAATCATGTATTTAAAAATATCAATGGCATTATGATTAGAAATGAATACATGTAACATTGTTCTTTAAATAACATGTAATAAGCAATCTGAAAAAGATAAATTCACTATTTATTCATGAACAAAATAGAGGTACAAAGATATAAATACCATATGTACTTTTCTCAGCTCATAAAAGAAATAGAAGCAGTTTATTCCTTCCCACAAAGATGATTCGAGGAGTACAATAATGCAACTTCTCAAAATTCTTTATGAAAATTTGTAAACAATGTTCCAGTTGTTCTATTGAGAAAAGGATGAAAGTAAAATAGTGTGAGCTTTTGTAAGCCTTTTTTAATAAAAATTCAGGACCTTAATTTCGTACAACAAGTAAGGTTAAATAGAAGAAAAACAATTGAATCTACTATGCAGAGCATTGAGGGAATTTAAACAGATCCCTTAAATACACTTAAAGAAAAACAAATTTTTAATAGCAATTTGCTGAAAGTAAATTGTTGTCTTCATAGGCTTTGTTTGTTCCATCGAATTATCTAGATGTTTGTCTATCTATTTGAATGTCGCTTTTGTCTATCTGTTTGAATGCCACTTATCAGCACAGTTTTCCTCTTTTTTCGTGTACCTAAACACTAAAACAATAATCAATAATTAAAAAATAATGAGACCGATAAGCAAGTTTTATTTAAAACAAATCACTTTTGCAGGAAATCAAAAAAATGTAGAGTGTAATAAATCTGAAAACAACCATCATGGAGAGTAATGCAGAGTGAGGTATGTGGCAAGACTGGTTGGAATTTATGATCTTATCAGAAAATCGCAATCGCTTTTAGATCAGGGGTAGAACTCAAAATAATCGCAATCATTTGGAGGTCATGAGTACTTCAAATAAAATTGCAATTGCAATTGCGGAAAGGTGGATGGCTAATGGATTTTTCAAAGGGGGTCAGAAGTGGTAAGTGCTTTATGAAGAGGGTGGTCTAAAAGAACAAAGGAGTGACATGTGGATATATGGTTTGGATGAAAAACCACTTTGCAGACCCCCCCCTTGAGAAACTTAAATTGAGCGCACGGGGGTCTGAAATCTTCTATGTCATTGATCCGAGCAAATCTGAGTCATTTATTAAATCAAGGCAAGTCGGGATTTTATATCAAAATCGGAGTTCAGGAGTGGCAGACTATAAGATGTGGTCGAAATACCTGCGATTTGCGATATGTGGGATGAGATGATGTCATGGTGATGTCTCTATGAGGTGGCAAATCCATGTGGAATATGACGTGGCGATTGTGTGGCAGATGACATGGAGTATGACATCACAAATGAATTCATATCGCAATCGGCATGAGGAAGCATATTGCAATCACAATTCAAATGAGGCATGACCCTTTGGTATTTGTGATAGTTGTGGCTGTGGGGTTTTATGAATTGCAATGGATAATCCCATTGGGTCTAGGACTTCATGACATATCACAATCAGTGGTTGGCTTGCCTAATCGCAATTACAAATCAGTGTAGGTAGTCAGGCATGGAATTTTGGAAACTGCGATAGCTCCAGATGTGGGATTTTAATGAATTAGATTGTATAATCCTGTCGGGACTAGGCTTAATCGCATATCACAATTAGGAAAAGGTGGATTATGGACTTAAACTTTTTGGAACCTTTTACGATAGCCGTGGATGCAGGGAATTTCTGAATTACAATGGATAATCCCTTCAGGTCCAGGGCTTTATCACATATCGCAAAATAGATAGGTAGCGGGACTTGGGAAATGGTTCTTGCGATTGCGCAGATGCGAGATTTTAGTGAAGTGAAGTTGATTTTCCTTTCGAGTCTGATATCATATCGCAATCACAGATGGAATTAGCAAAGGGGTCTTGCCTTAGAAACTTTTTTTTATTTGTGATGCAGGGGAGGATTAGCCTTTAGAAACTTTGTGTTGTAGGATTTGAATGAGTCGGAGTTTATAAAAATAAAACCTTTGGGAATTAAAAACTCCAATTATTTTTCGTTTTTTAATTAAATAACCCATATTTTTAAATACTTAAGGTTTTTTGAAGTGTAAGTATAGTTTTGGTCGTGGGGGCTATTAAAATTTGGGCTTTTGGATAATCAAGGTTTAATACTTGTGTTTTAATTAAAAATCCTAAGTATTAAACTTTGGTTATAGTCCTTTATTAACAATTTTTATGTTGATTTTCTAAAATTAAAGAGTCCCTATTTTAATATATTTTAATATAATAAAATCTCGTAGGAAATTTATAATATATTAAAATGGGGGTTGTTGAACATTACAACAGGTTGTCAACCCTTATCTTAGGGAAATTTTCTTGCCAACAAGGAGAGAGGTGGCCAAAGGAGTATTTGGTTAAAAATATTCCTTGGGACAAATTCCTCATTTCCAAGAAAGGATCTTACAATGTGAAATGTATGCTTGTGAACTCGCTAAGACATTAATGGTTGTTGAACATTACATAGCATGGAAAGATCGCATGGAAGTGATATTAGAAGACAATGGTTTGAAGGATTTCATTGATCAAGAATTCCCCAAGCCAGCTGCAGCTAATGCATAAGAATTAGCTGAATGGAATAAGTGTGTGTTGAAGGCAATATGAATTCTTCTAGAGGGAATTCGAGACCATATTTTCTCGAGTCTCCATGGGAAGGAAACTCCATTTTCAATGTGGAAGACATTGAAGGACCTCTATCAGAATAGTAGCGACCAGAGGAAAGTGGCGCTCAGGGATAAGCTTTGGAAAATCAAGATGGAGAAGGGTCATACTATTTCTACATATCTAAACAAGCTCACCACCTGCAGAGATGAGCTTGGTAGTGTGGGAATAACTACAGACGATGATGATATGGTGAGTCTTGCTCTCCTTGGTCTTCCAAAGAGCTGGAATATCTACCAGGACTCTGTGAATGGAAGAGAGAAACTGTTGGATTAGGAACGACTGTGGTTGGATCTGATGCAAGAGGAGATCAGGACAAGCATAAGAGATGGTTCTTCATCTAAGCATGATGATGAAGAAAATCTAGCCTTAGCAAGTAAGGCAAGGAAAGGGAAAGGGAAGGCTTCCCATTCCAAATCAAGTTCTTCTCATGGAGGGAAGAAGATTGACAAATCTAAAGTGAGATGCTTTAATTTTCATGAGATGGGTCATTATGTAACTAATTGCCCATTGAAGAAATCCAAGAAGTGATCCTCAAAAGGATCAGAAGGTGAGACATTAGCCTCTTAGTTCGAATTGGATTTTACCCTCATCGCATGCATGGTTTCATCAATGGTGGGTTGTGTTTGGTATCTGGACAGTGGAGCCTCATTCCACATGACCGACGATAAAAGTTTTTTTAGTACCTTGGAGGAGAAAGACCTCAAGATGCACATAGAGATGGGTGATGACAAAAAATATTGTGTTTCAGGAGAAGCCACGGTTGCTTTTTAGAGGGAGCATGGAGCTCCTCTCACCTTGACTGATGTAAAGTATTTTCCTGGACTGAAGAAGAACCTGGTATCGGTCGTGATGTTGGAGGAAAAAGGCTACGATGTTGTCTTCAGCAAAGGAAAGGCATTCTTGAGACACATAGCCACAGATCAGACCAAGAGGATTGGGATTCGAGTGAAGAATCTCTATAAACTAGAGGTTGATGATTGTGCTGCATTGAGTTTGAAAGCAGAATTGGTGCAAAGAAAAGACATTGGCAAGTTATGGCATAGGCGGTTGGGCCATTTGCATCATGGGGCCTTGAAGATATTGCAACAGATCTCTACCGGACTTCCCAAAGGTAAACTTGAACAAGTGGACACATGCAAAGGTTGTACCTTGGGAAAGTATGCCAAGTCTTCCTTTCATGATTGAGACAGTCGAGCTAAAGCGATCTTAGAGCGAGTTCATACTAATTTGTGTGGACCATTCTCGATGGCATCCACTGCAAAGCAAAGGTATTATGTGATTTTCATTGATGATTTTTCTGTAAATGCTGGATTTATTTCATGCAGAAGAAGGACCAAACCTTCTCAAAGTTTTGTGAGTTCAAAGATTTGGTTGAGAAAGAGTTAGGGAAGAAGATCAAGGACTTGAGAAGTGAAAATGGTGGATAGTATGTCGCTCATGAGTTTAAGGACTTCTGTGTAGCGGAAGGAATTAAACGGGAGTTGACGGCGCCTCATAACCCACAGCAGAATGGGGTGGCCAAGAGGAAGAACATAACAATTGTGGGGACAACTTGGGCAATGTTGAATGACCAAGGCATACCACTTCGTTTGTGGGCTAAGGCATGCAACATAGCAGTCTATTTGCAGAATAGAAGCCTGCATCACATACTTGGGATGAAGACACTAGAGGAAGCTTTCTCCGGGAAGGGACCAAATGTGGGTCACTTCAGGATCTTGGCTCATCGGTATATTTCCATGTGACCAAGTATGCCTAGAAGAAACTTGAGCTGACAACAGAGTTGGGGATACTTGTGGGGTACACTGATACACCCCATAAATATCGGGTGTACTTACCTACCAGTCGGAGGACAGTGGCTTGCAAAGATCTCAAGTTTGATGAGTAGAAGGCCATGTGAGTTTCCCTTGAGAGGGAGCTCCAACTACAGGCTGTGGAGGAACTATTGGTTCCTAAGGAGGAGGAGCCTCAGACTGATGTGGAGCAGTCGCATGCAGAGGTTTTAGGAGTGGAGACATCCACTCAAGCAGAATCTTCCAGAGATGGACGAAAGCGTACAACAGAAGCTGCCAAATTATTGTCAGAGAACCATCTTCTCAGTGGAAATAGAGGAGGTCACCTGATAGGTACACTAGATACATCGCCCTTTTTGGGGAATGTATAGAGACTGAGCCATCTTCCTTTGAGGAAGCAGTGTAGCAGCTGATTTGGGTTGGTGCTATGATGGAGGAGTATGACTCCATAGTTTGGAACAGTGTTTAGGATGTGGTTCCAAGACTGGAGAACAAGTCAGTTGTGAGTTCGCTTTGGCTTTACAAAGTAAAGCAAGCTACTGATGGTAGTGTGGAGAAACATAAGGCAAGATTTGTTGCCCGTGGTTTCTCACAGGTCGAGGGGATTGACTATGATGAGAATTTTTCTCCTGTAGTAAGGTACTCATCTATCAAATCGATGTTGCCACTATCAGCATAAATGGGTTGGAAGATCCATTAGATGGATGTGAAGACTGCATTCCTCGATGGCAAGATTAAGGAAGAGGTGTACATAGAGTAGCCGAAAGGGTTTGAGACCTTTGATCATGAGTCACATGTGTGCTGACTCAAGAGAGCTTTACACGGGTTGAAGCAAGCACCTCATGCTTGGTACACCAGGATGGACAACTACTTCAACAGGTTGGGCTTCACAAAGAGTGAAGCAGATGTGAACTTGTACCAAATCATGGTAAAAGGTAAGCAGTTGATCATTGTACTTTATGTTGATGGTCTCATATTGATAGGTGATGATCAGTTGATCATGTCTTGCAAGGAGGACCTTGCAAGAGAATTTGAGATGAAAGACATGGGTCTCATGCACTACTTCCTTGGCATGGAAGTGTGGTAGAAGGATGGGGAGTTGTTTGTGTCTTAGGGCAAGTATTCCAATGAGATACTCAAGAAATTCCACATGGAGAAGTGCAAGCCCATGCAAACTCCTCTAACAGGTAATTGGAGGAAGAAGGATGCTACATCATGAGAAGTAGTTGAAGCTACTATGTATTGGTAGCTTTTGGGTTCACTGATATATTTAGTGAACACACGACCAGATTTGTGCTATGCAGTGAACTAGCTGAGTCAAGCAATGGTTCAGCCTACCAAGATGTTTTGGAAGGCAACTAAGCATGTTTTGAGATACCTCATAGGCACATCTCAATATGGATTATGGTATAGGCGGACAAAGGGAGTGAAGCTACAGGGCTTCACTGATGCAGATTGGGTAGGGACTCCATCAGATCGGAAGAGCACATCAAGAGGAATTTTCAACCTTGGGTCAGTTGTAGTTTTTTGGTACAGTAGGAAAAATAGGTTGGTTTCACTCAGCTCAGTAAAGATTGAATACATGGCTGCAAGTCAGGCAACATGTGAGGCCATCTGGATGTGGAAAATTCTAGTTAGTTTTTTTGCCCAGAGGATGGATCTAATTGTGATCTAATGTAATAATCAGAGTTGTATCAAACTCTCTAAAAATCCAGTATTTCATGACAGGTCCAAGCACATTAACATTTGGTATCATCATCTCAGAGACTATGTGGCGAAGAGGATCATGTTGTTGCAATATATTTTGACCGAGGAGCAACATGTAGACATTTTGACTAAGGAATTGTCAAAGTGTAAATTCGAGTTCCATAGAGACAGGATCGGGGTGGCAGATAATCCATTTCTTGTTGAGAGGGAAGGTTTAAATGTGGCAACAAGAATATCCCAATTTTAATATGTCCTTGAATTAAAATTGAGAATTAAAATTTGAATTTAGTCTCATCAACTGCTTGAAAAATAATTAATTAATTCATCTTGAGTTAAATTATTTGGAGAAATTCAAGCTAGAAGTCTTTGTGAAGTCATGCAACAATTATCCCTTAAATTAAGGAGATTATCCCTTAATTAAGGAGATAAGGATGAGTTATATTTGAATTGTAATTAGTTAGCTCAGTTAATTGAGTTAACTCCAGTTAAATTAGTTCCAAACAGTTTGAGGAACTAATTGTGAGTTCAGTTAGTTGATGCATACATGCATCAAACTAGTGTACTCTAGATAAATGAAGTTCTCTCATCAATAACTCATGCATGTCAGTTCAGAGAAAGACCCAGTTGAGATTAAAGGTAGGGGCAGTGTACTATTAGTTGCAAGAGTTTTCCTATAAGAAAATATCTTGCATGCAGAAGGAATTCATTCCTTGATATTTGCGTAGTTTTACAGTGTATTGGAGTAGTGTGTGAGATCAGTGTCACACAAAGTTACAGCTAGATCATCCAGGGAAAACTGCACAAGGAAATAGGAGGCTTGGAGGGCAGAGGAGAAGGCATATGAGTAGTCTATTCTGTCTATGAGCGGTGTGAGGGATTGTACTGAGATCTGGATAGCTATGAGAGCTAAAGTTGTGTGTAATCCTGAGATATTTCTACTTTTATGATAATACAGATAGTGGGGTTTTTAGCTGAGGCTTTCCCCAGAGTATTCTTATGTGTTTCATGTGTATTGATCCTTTTTCTCTATTATATGTGTTCCGCTTCATCTTGCTCAAATCTATTACGCTTCTACAAGTTTGATTGTAGAAGTAGATTAAGTATTTTGCTTTGGTTATATTGCATAATCAGGTTAATCTACGGTTAGAATTTCTACAATTCTCAATCTACATGGAGATCCCCCATTTTAATATTCCAAAGCTCAAAACTCTAGCCATTAAAATTCTCAATCTCAATTCTTGCATTGTTTGACATCCTTCTTTAATAGAAACTATGTCTTAATAATCCCACTTGACTAAGATTAATTTAGATGTAATCAAGAATGTTTTTTTAATAGATCTAGGTTCAAGATCCACAACCGTTGATAGTAGAAGTGTCCCTCTATAGAGAAAAATGAACTTTAATTCTAGATGTTGAGCTTAAGCTAGTTGGTTTACGATTTTGATACCAAAGTCCAAATATAGAGTCGACTATGGCATATAAACTATATTGGAATCCCAATTAACATAAACCTTTAAATACACATGAGAGAAATCAAAAAATATAAAATAAATTATTCTACACCATAAATATTTACACAACACACAAATATTTTTCTCTAGGAACACTGAACAAGGAAATCCAACTAACTTTTGAGCTTCATTGTTCTTATATCCTCAACTAAATATCCAAGCCAAATTACAATGAACATTGACCTTGGTTAACATCTAAGATTAGTGTGCTCATACATCATCTAATCTCTACCAATCATGGTCATTCATCATTTCTCATTAACCTTACATCATGCTTTATTGATAGGCACAAAAAACCCTAATCTCAAATCTATGTAGGCGGTTGAATATTATTGGCCAAGATCTTGGGAATCTCAAGATTCTTAACTATTTTTTGACTAGTTCCAAATGTAGACAATTTCCCTTCGACCACCAGCCAACCATCAGTATCTATGAACAATATGTGTATGTATGACTACGATCCCTTCGACTATTCCAATTGATTATCAACTTTTATTAGTTGCTCAATTTCCCATTGATTTCAACTAAGGTAACTTCTCTTTAGCTTATCCATCATCCTATCAACTCAACCATCAAATTGACTTCGATTGTCCCGTTGACTTGCTATTCTAGTCTTTTTTTCCCAACTAGATTTCTTTAGGTTCATTCCTAGTCCTCTTACCTAACCAATAAATCAACCAATTAAACTCTAGTTGAATGAGATTACTTGCAAATAGCACAACACCTCAACATAATTCAGACTGAGTTGTTGGAAGAATAGGTCATTGTTGACAGTGTTGACAAAATGATGTTATGCAACCAGCACCCAAAATAGAAGAAAAGATAGTGCAACGACTTCAAAATAAGCCTCTTCGAGGGGGCAACATCCTTTACCTTATACATATGAATAATTCTTAGATGCTACAAATGACAAGACCTCATTTCTATATATAGGAGTCTAAGGGGTCACACTATAGTCAAGCCGACATAACAATAATAATATAAGGGCACAATAATAACAATAGTGGGCTTCTAGGGGCACAATAATAACAATATGGGGACAACATGGGCACAATATTAACAATAAGGGGCTACAATGACAATAATAATAAGGGAATACACTAGTATTATAGGGGCCTAACATACCCCTCTCCTTCATAAAACTATTGTCCTCAATGCTTGAGTAGTTCTAGATGCTTCTGTATAAAATTTTCATCCCCCCATGTGGAATATTCAGTAGGTAAGTTCTTCCACTTGATGAGATACTCTGAAATTGATGAATTTCGTAGTTTTCAAGTTCTTGTTTCTGTGACTACTTCAAGTTCCAATATGATTTTTCCTTCCTCGTCAAGTTCTGGAAATATTGTTTGAACTGGGAGCTTTTCACCTATAACCTTCTTTAAGCATGAAACATGGAAAACTGGGTGCACTCGGGAATTTGTAGGAAGCTCCAATTTGTATGCCATAGTACCAATCTTTTGCAACACCTTGTACAGACCATAATACTTTGGTGATAATTTATTATCCTTCTTAGCTTGCTTGAGGGACATTTGTTTGTATGGTTTTAGCTGTAGAAATACCCAATCACCTACATCAAAACTTCTTTTGCTACGATGTTGATCTACCTGTTTTTTCATTCTATTATGTGACAAAGTGAGGTTATCCATTAAGAGTTGCAGAACTTGTTGTTGATGCTCGATGTGATCTTCCACTACTTGAACCTTAGAATTTTCCCTTAAATATGATGTGATGGATGGTGAATGATATCCATAAAGTGCCATAAATGGGGTCATTTTTGTTGTATTATTTAAGGAAGTGTTATACCAGCATTCAACTAGAGGCAACCATTTGACCCATTGTGTTTGTTTATCAAATACAAAGCAACAAAGATATCCTTCCAAACATTTGTTCACTATCTCAGTTTTCCCATCAGATTGAGGATGATGCAATGACATATGAGCTAACTAAGTAACCAGACAAGAAAATAATTATATCCAAAAATTTCGAGTGAAAATGGGATCTTTGTCACTTACAATAATCTTTGGGTTTCCATGTTAGTTTTGAATTGTTTCCATAAATGCAGTAGCAACTGTACTAGATTTAAGGGGATGAGATACTGCACAAAAGTGTGCATACTTGGTAATTCTATTAACTACCACCATGATGACACGCTTTCCTTAGGACTTGGGTAATCCTGTGATAAAATCAATTGAAGCCTCCTACCAACATTGACTTGGAATGGATAAAGGTTGTAATAGACCTAGAGTCTTAATTGTTTCAACTTTATTTTGTTGGAAAACCAAACATTCCACCACAAACTTTTGAATATAAGATTTAAGGTCATCCCAAAAAAGATCCTTCCTAACCCTGTGGTAAGTTTTTAAAAATCCTGAGTGCCCTCTTAAGGGAGAAGTGTGCAATTCCATAAGAATCTTTTGCCTGAGTTGGGAATTCTTATAGAGGTATAAGCGATCTTTGTACCATAACGAATCATTTTTCTAGCTAAATGTATCATATGTACTGGGGTCTTGTTGTA
Source organism: Pinus taeda (assembly GCA_000404065.3). NCBI lineage: Eukaryota > Viridiplantae > Streptophyta > Pinopsida > Pinales > Pinaceae > Pinus > Pinus taeda. Next base: position 60,594 of record APFE031576643.1, read on the forward strand.
GCTTTTGAATGAGTGCCCACACTTCTTCGTCATTCTTCCATTCATCCCTTTCTTCATTTATCCAATATGGTTAGATAATAGAAATGGTGCAAAGAAATGCTTCCACATCTTCATCCTTTCTCGAGAGTGCATCTGCAACAACATTTTGCTTCCCTTTTTTCTAGATGCTTTAAAAGTCATAACGCAACATCATTGTGACCCATTTTTGTTGCTCTTCTGAAGATAATCTTTGTTCTAAAAAGTATTTAAGACTATCATGATCTATTTTTACCTTGAAGTGTCTTCCCATTAGGTAAGGTCGACATTTCTTAAGTGTGTGTACTATTGCCAAAATTTCCTTCACATAAATAGCTTTGTGTAAATACTTTTCTTTGATTGGATGACTTTTGAAAGTAATGTTTCTTTCTTCTTGCATTAAAACAACACCAATTCCATTTCCTGAGGCATCACATTCCACAATAAAGGTTTTTTGAAGTCTGGCGTAGCTAATATCGGTGCTTGGCACAATTCCTCTTTAAGATGTTCAAAGGATTTCATTGCTTCTAGAGTCCAAGAAAATGCATCTTTCTTCAGTAATGTTGTTAGAGGTGTTGTTATTCTCCCATAATTCTTAACAAACTTGTGACAATACCCTATCAACCTGAGAAATCCTCACAGATTCTTTATGGATGTGGGGATTTTCCATTCCTTAATGGCTTTAATTTTGCTAGGGTCTACCTTAACACCTTCATGAGATACAATATGACCCAAATATTTCACCTCTTGTACTCCAAAGAAACATTTGGAGGTTTTTTCATATAATTGTTTCTAGTCCAATAGTTTGATCACTCTATGAACATGTTGAACATGATCATTCCAAGATTTGTTGTAGATTAGTATATCATCAAAAAATACTAACACAACTTTTCTAAGGAAGTATTTAAAAATGGAATTCATCAAACATTGAAATGTAGAAGGTGCATTGGTAAGGCTAAAAGGCATGACCAAAAATTCATAATGACCATCATGGGTTCTAAATGTTGTTTTCAGAATGTCTTTAGTCTTCATTCTGATTTGATGATATCCTGAACGAAGTTCCAACTTGGTGAAGTAAATTGCTCCATCAAATTCATCCAATAATTCATCAATGACAGGAATGGGAAATTTATCTTTAATAGTGAGCTTGTTGAGCTCCCTATAATTCACGCACATGTGCCATGATCCATCCTTCTTGTGCATCAATACTACTGGAGTAGAGAAAGAACTTTGACTAGGTTGAATTATACCAACCTCTAGCATTTATGCAGCCATATGTTCAATTTCACTCTTTTGGGCATAGGGATATCTATAAGGTCTGATGTTTGGAGGAACACTTCCAGGAATCAAATGAATAGCATGATCATGATCATGAATAGGTTGGAGGCCTTCGGGAGTCTCAAATACCTTGGAATGATTGTCCAAGACTTTTTGGAGATCTGGAGAAATAGATGATTTCAACGTGGGAACCTCTAACAAACATAATTGTGCAATTACGCCATGTTGTTATTTCTTTAGAAGCTTTGTCATGCCATTAGAGTTGATTATATTTCCTGGTTACCCTGTGATACCCCTTAATTCAACTTCCTTTCCTTCTGAAAATAATTCAAGAAAATTTCTTGAAAATTAAAAGCTATCATACCCAAAGATTGTAGCCATTGGACTCCTAGTACAACATCAGCACCACCCATTGGAATGGAAAGCATTGGACTATTCAACACATAATCTCCCATGGATAGGTTGATATTATGGCACTTTCCATAAAAAATTATGGTTCTTCCATTTGCAACCATTACTTGACACTCTGGTGTTGGATACAGGAAAAAGTTCAATTCCTTCACTATCTTACAATGAATAAAATTATGGGTACCGCCCAAATCAATCAACACAATTAACTTTTTCTTCTTGATATTTCCTTATATCTTGATAGTTTGAGGAGTGGTTATTCCGGCCAATGCATTACAAGATATGGTGAGATTCATTTCTTCTCTCTCTAGGCTTTGTTCCTCGTGCATATCCTCTTCCTTTGATGTTTCTTGTCCCTTTTCTTCTTCCTCTTCACAATCTATGTAAAATAATTTCTTCTTAGCACACTTATGACCTTTAGTGTATTTTTTATCACAATTATAACAAATCCCTTTTGCTCTTTTTTCTTCCAATTGTTGTGGTGTCAACCTTGTACATTGTGGAAGGTTAGGGGCAACAACACTTCCATCTTTGTAGTTGTGATTGGTAGGCTTCCTTGTTTTTATTTCAATATTTCTTGCCAACCTGAATGCCTTCTCCAATGAATCAGGTTCCCAAATGCAAACCTCATGTTGGATGTTATCGTTTAATGTCCCTATGAACACTGTGTTGTGTGTGGAGCATGATTGTTCAGAGGTCTTTGTTTCAGCCAGATGTATACCCCAGGAAGTTTTGTACACCCCTCCACGCGGGGGGGACTTGTCCCCCCAGTGGGGGTCCGAGGGGGGCGATCCCCCCCCGACTGGGGGGTCCAGGGGCCAGCGGTCCCCCGGCGGGGGCTCGGGGG